>JACXSJ010000900.1:0-66694 GCA_014851325.1 Pentalonia nigronervosa | reverse complement strand
TATAATATTATATCCGTCCGCGTGTATTATATTGTTATTATTATGTATATATGTAAGCGATTATTTCACGAAACACAAAAGGTCGCGCGCTGCGGCAGTTATTATAGCTGCAGCGGCAGTGGGATTAAAAGCCCTCCGAACGTCACACGGCGGCGGCTGAGGGACACGTGTTTAGATAACGCACACGTCCGATAATTCGTATAATAAAATATGTACACTAGCGCGAAACGCACCTATATATGTATTTTATATTGTTTTGTGCGTGAGCGCTTATATATATATATATATATAATATCGATCGGCGAGCACTTCAAAGGAGAAATCCATTAACAGTAGAAATCGAAACGACCGGCGGCGGTTCCCTCTCGAACACGCCATATGTCTGCTGCCGTCGCCGCCGTGACGGGACTTGGGGATGTAGATAGAGAGAGAAAGAGTGAGAGAGACGGAAAGACGGAGAAACATTGTGACACGAGGGAGGGAAGAGAGAAACCACTAATTAGATTTTTTTTCCCAGACCCCTAAGTCTAGGCACATCGCGCTTTAGTGTACACGCAGACGGATCACTAAATATATTTATATGTATAGTGTGTACACACACACACATAAACGTCGGTAGTCGGGCCTCTGCCGTGGGTGAAACGTATTTCTAAACGTATTTTCACCCTTCAGATATATATATATATGTGTGTGTGTGTGTGTGCGTTTGCGAGTTGCCAAATCCGTGATCAGTCCGAAGGTCGGAGCTGTCGAACGTACACGTAGTCGCACTCGAAATAAATGTATACTACCCCATGATTCAAAGACAAAATATCCAACAGTCAAATTATCCACGTTCAAAATAACCGATTTTAAAAACTTACAAAAATTGTTTTATTTTTTTTTTTTTTAATTGCATCACATAGTTAATAAATAATTAAACTTCAAATACGGAACAGACATTTTTAAAGGCCGTTATATAGTCGATAGACTGAAATATTGTCTAATACAATTAGTAATATACCTAATAAATTTAGTGAATTAGGAATACCCTGATTTCCATTCTTGTATTCCTCAGATATTATGTTTTGATTTATTTACTCTACTACTAATTTTGATTCGTAGTTCAATGGCACCCAATTCACACTGTGCTGTATTTTTGTCTCGTCAACTACATTTTCAAATTTTCGAATGTTTGTGACTAACCTAAATCAATTTTATTGAATTATTGAATTTTTAATAGTAATAAATACTATTACTAAGTTTGAAAATCGATTTTTCCCAAAAATTTAAATTCTTTTTAAATATCTATAAATAGCACAAAAATATCCAAAAGTGTTGAAATTTTATCGTGTATGGTGAATATTTATTGAAATATTTAGTAAAAATTTCAAGTTTTTACAGTTATTCATTTTTTCAATAGCAACAATAAAACAAAATTGATTTTGTAAAAAATGGAGTTTTGGTAAAAATTCTAGTTTTTTAATAATTCTAAAAGTTGTTCTGATTATTTTGAAAAACTCTGAGAATTGTATCAACTAGTCCCAACTTGCTATATCAGAAACTATCATCATCAAAGTTGATAATTTGAGCATTATTACTCCTCTTTAGTGACGTTAAAAATTTAAAATTGTAAATATTATAATAAAAAATTAAAAAAAAAAATAGTAACTTTGAAACTAAATTATTTTTGAACTCTTGTAAAAATATGATACAGAAAAATACTTGCCCGTTGATGTGACATCATTATATTGGACGGTAAAATTTTATATTATTATGATATAGATATTTCAACACATTATTATTATTACACATCCTTGGATCATTCGTGGCGGCAATACAAAAAGTCAAACTCCGTTGGCGATATCGTTTCCAAAACAACCCTCTTCGATAATGAACGGTCTTTTATTATTATAGTTTTAAATCGATACGAGCATACTGTTGCAACGTGGTTGGGGAACTTTGTTACGATATTAGTTTATTCAGGGAAGGCTTTCTATTCCTTATGGATAAGTTTTCCGTAGCTGGGAGGTAGAGCACTTATGTATGAGGTGTTTATAAATAAACGACACGTTTGGTTTGTATATCTAGAATAATTATTATATATTAAAATGTACTTTAATGTTCTTTAAGATGGCTGTTAATATGTGTAGGTACCGGTGAGTTCGTTCCTGTTGTTCGTATCTGTCGAACTGACTACATTATACATGGTGTGTGTTGGGCAATAGGCCTTACAATTATGCGTGTGTGTTAATATTATTGTATCGGTCAGCAGTTGATTGTACATAATGTAGAATTTATATATAATGTACATAAGTGTCATGCAACATACTTATAATATTGTTACACTGTATGAAATATGAATTGATTCAAAACGACAATTGTCGGTGTCCGTAACCTATATCGCTTCGAACACTGAAAACGTGCAAATAATGTATAATGTCTGCATCGCACTAAATTTTACTTAATTTATAATAATTCTTTATAAATATAGCTAATAATATTGAACGCGTTACGTAACACCTACGGGCTGTGTTATCTTTAACGGCTTCAATACAAATGCCAACCCAATTTCACTACCTAACAATCAAAAATTGAATACAAATGCATATTTATATCATCCGAGAGAGCGTTACGTCGTATTATTATTATTACACTATCGCCGACATAATAATCAAGTGTAGCTTATATTTATAATATTCTCGTTTATCTTACCACCGCCGTTTCATTTCATACGGCGTCGAACATCTGATACAAATAATAAGCTCTTTGAAATCACTTGCGCAAACGGCGAACAATATCATATGATATTTATCGAACTGTCTGCGCATTTATTCATTATTATAAGTTTAACATTTATTGTAAAGGAATACACGAGCCCCGGAGCTCGCGACTTCGTTTAGTAATTTTTTCCCTCCGCTTTTTAGAAACAAAGTCGCAACAAATGGAACTCGCGAGAGAATAAATATTTTTTATGTACACGTTTCAGGAATGTTTTCTCGTCGGAAAAAACTCGAAAGCACAACACGTAGGTACCTATATAAAAATATAATTATGTCGGGAAAGGTCTAGTCGTCTCACGTAATATTTTACGTGTACCATTACTCGAAAAGTCGAAACTTATTTATTTTTCATGCCATAAAATATTTTATTATTAAGAACGCGAGTGAGTATATAATATCAACTACACAGATATATCATCTGCGAAGTACGACGGGTACGGCGGCCAAAGGCAATCGATCATAAAATGTACGATCTGCAAATGCGTTTAATACGAAAACTCGTCTGAAACTTCGACGTAGAATTATTGTGTATAGGTTGTAATTATTATATCGGAGACGATGTTGAACGAGAAGCTGCCGACAGGTGAACTTCAGCTAAATAGATACTATAATACGCATATAAAATCGTGTCTGTTAAATTATGTAATTATAATATACCATAACACAAAATAATTGAAAAACCTTGGTTGTACCCATCGATTTTAATTTTTAGTGAATCTTACAGCTTTAATCTCACAGACACGAAACGTTCAAAGATTTTTTTTAAATGTTTTCATTATATTTTCCTAGACAATTCAATGATTTTCTTTAGAAAGGCAAGGGTATATTATTATTTTTATTAAATACAAAATTAATCGTCATATTATAACATAATATGCACTTATATTGCTCATATTAAATAGTTGAAAATCTCAATTATCATTATAAAAAAAAAAAAATACATATTACAATAATTATAATATAAGCATTTGATTTAAAATTTGATAAAATTGTCTTACAGCGGTGATGACCTCACGAATATTTTTATTGCGGTTGAATAAAATGAGTGTATTTCGTACTCAATTGTGAATCCTGATAATACCTCAACTTAACTGATTATACTTAACTTTTATTGCGCCCACATAAAGTTGTAATGAAAACTATCAGAATGACATAAGTTTATTGTATCATAAAAATATTTTAGTGTTTATATATATATTCAGTAAGTGTTAAACGCGTTGTAGATAACACACATCAAGGTATGTTTTTCAGTCGAAAGTATATTCTCGCTTACAGTTTTTATGATAATTTTGTTTTAGTTCTTTTAATTAAATCGACGATTCGTTCAAATTAATATTAAATGTAGGTATATTAATTATGTGAGTATATGAGTATGTGATAATAAAATGTATTTTTTTTCTCGTACTTAAAATATGTTATTGATCAAATACAATTTCAACTATATACAACACGCTGTGTTTGCATAAATATGAAAAAAGTAATCGACTGAATAAAGAGGTTAAACCAGTAGATACTTACATTTAACATTTTAATATCACTCACTTTTGAAAATACATTTTTTCCTCTGAAAACAAGTACGAACATTTTTATATTTTAGCATAACTTAATATTTCAAACTGCAAAATCGATAAACATGATGCACCATGTATATATTTATACAGCAATATAATTTCATGAGACTGGTGTAGTCAAGCAGAACAAATGAAAATAATTATTAAGACATTTTTTAATTTTACTTTCGGTAAAACTTTTACTTTTATTCTTTCGCATTAAGAAAATAAAATAAAAACTACATTTTAAAACGTTTTAAACTTTGCCAAAAATAAAACTAAAAATGCACTTTAAATATATTTCCATATTAGCCATTAACTTTGATCAAAAATATTTTTGAATTGTAAAAGAAGACCCGTTGGAAAAAAATAACTACATTTATAAATCCACATTATTAAAATCAGTATATTTTATGACTTCCAAAGTATCAACATAATATTATACAGGTATTAATATTTAATATACTCGTGTACTGTTAATTGTTACCGTATATAAAATGAACACACATCTTATGAACTTGTAATGTGTTATTAGTTTTTATTTTAAGTATATATTATGTATATAATATAAAGTGGTTATATAATTTTATACTGTATAGGTACATTATAAATGTTATATATTTTAATACACATATTCGTGATCTTCGATCAGTATTTTTGATAAAAAATAAATAATTTAATACATACCATTTTCAGCTCATAAAATATAAATTAAACAATAAAAATAGATCCATTCACCTAAACTCCGTCTGATGACCACCAGTGCTAAAGCTTATACGATGTTGGTGTAATATAATATAGTATATAATATAATATGCGTAATATCTGTGGCCATTAGTCAACATTTAATAACTCGACATGTAATAAATTGCACGAGTACATATTATATCATTCTGTCATAAAATTTTTTGTTTGAAAATGGTGCAAATTTTAAACGCGTAAAATATTATACTTTTAAAAAAATAAACAACCGAACGCGCCATGAGATACACTTATACTTCAACCTATAAACCATAAAAAGAAACCGAAATTAGTTGGTATCGATGCTGTCCATCGTCGTCGCTCGTCATATCACGCGCAGTGTTTATCTGTCGATGCGAAAATAATATGTCTGCAGATTACTAAGACGTTATCTCTACATAAAATTCAATGCATGTTACATTACACTGTGACATAACTATATGGGTACGCGCTGGCGCACGCAAATAGGTGGGGCAATGGGGCAAATGAGCTCCTTGGACTCCCGAAAACAATATTCCGAATCTCCTCTGCAAATCCGTAAGACCTGCTCGTTGACTAAATATAGTTGTAAGTGCCGAGTGAAAAATATAATCTTTTCCACGAAATCGAAATTCAATCAATATACAATCGATATTATAGATATTGGAAAATAATATGTTGTTCTCGTGGAACGTAACACGTCGAAAAATATAATTATATATACATACGTACGGTCGCGCGCGGCGGAACAAAAGTTCAAGACACCCGTAGACGTTATATTATTAAAAACACCGCAGGCTCCGTGTTTTTATGAAGTTTTTTTATTTTCGTTCCGGATCTTGAATTTGTCCAAACAACCCGCCAGCTTAAACGTCTCGGATAGGTATTATCTGACGTTTTGCCCTGACCTATCCCAAGGTAAAACGTGTAATCACATCTCCGGCAATAATATACACTATGCATACGGAGGTGTGTAATTAACCAATAAAAATCCATAACATTATGTAATAATTCGTTTTCCACTCGAAACCACTCGGACGACAACAGGTTTCAGCTCAATTAAATTATTATATATATATATATATAACTGCAGAGACGTGGCTAAATTATATTAAGCGTAAATAAAAAAATTGTGATTTTTCTCAAATGAAAAATTACGTCGTACAAATAAACGCCGTATTAAATCATATTAAATGACGAATATCGTTCGATGTTACACCACTATTATATAATATATAAATATGAGATAGTAGTTGATAAAATCCGACGAAGGATAATATCGAATCAATTTAACATGCTGAAATGGTTTATTATAATATTAGATTTTTGTCAATACCATACAACACATTAAAATAAACAAAAAAAAAAAAATGTTTTTTTTAAGACGTATGCATACCTACATAATACGTATTATATGTATCAATATTTTAGTTAAAGAACGTCATAAGTTATGATTCATAAAGTCATAACCAATATTATAAATCATAATATACTATACAATATATTAGTAGTATAGTATTTCAAATTTAACAAAATTAATGAGATGCGAAACCAATGTAGCTTAAGGTTTTTATGAATATTATAGTCTATATAGGTAGTCATTTTATAGCCACATAAAATTTGAATTTCCGTAGAAGTCGTACAAAAACACGTTTTTTGTCGGACGAATCTAATATTATACACATGTGTAATGTATCAGTTTATTTTTTATTATATTCCCCAAAGTATCTCTATACTATTATTCCGCAGAAAATCGTATTTTGAGAAAATTTAAAATTCAAAAGAATCTCATAGCACGGTCTTTAAAATATCAATATACTATAGAATGATTATTATATGTTTGCTGCTTGGGAAATACGAAATAAATAGCGACACGTAGCAAATCCACGATTTTCATGCGTTTATCGTTATCCGTTATCGATCAATGTTGCCATAATTACCAAAACCGATGATGAACATTTTAATGGTAGCTATTGCAGCATAACGTACGTGTGATCGTATTAAATTTCATGAAAAAACTATATACAACAGCAGTTGTAGGTGTGTGAGGTTACAAAGTGTTATTTTTTTTAACGGCAAATACGCTCGTTTCCCCTATTATAATATTATATTATGTAAATATAACTACTATATCATAATAATATAAGCTGCGCCATTCTTTTATAATTTTATATTTTCGAGCGGAACGATTTTTATCTCAACGGTTCGATACCGCATTACACGAACGGTTTATTATCGATAAGAGCACCTATGCCTATAGGTATTTAAAACGATGGTCAAGACGAAACTTCAGTGTCGGAGAGATGTAGTGGAGTAGTGGCCAGGGATTTGCCCGCAAAGTGTAATTATTATATAATATTAAATTATAAACATTATATTCTGAAGAGTGCAGTGTCATTATTGCGTCGAGAAAAAATATGTCGACTTGTGTGAGGCACTGAGGCGTATTTAAAACTTGCACATAATATTATATAGTATTATAATATATGTTTATACCGTATGACGTGTTTATCGATTTTATACTGACTGTCTATATACTAAAAGCAGACGAATAAATTGCAGATATTCGTATATCGAAGCATAACATGTACTTCTATGGGTAGGTACCTACGTTTACTAACTTGTATACGATATCTGAAATGTTATTTTTTGCTCCGACTGAGTTGTCCCCTCCCACCCATTTTTATTTACGAATGACGAACATCGTCGTGGTGATTATAAAAGATTATACGACTGGAATAATTCCAATACATCAAATCGACTGCATTCGGCGTATAACCATTATAATAACCAATACGGCTATTATAACGACCCGCGGCTATGACCTTTCGGAAATGTGCAAATAAACAATAATATATGATATGGCGTCACTCACCGTATGGGTGCATATATAATATTAACGTGCCATGATACTATACACATATACAGACGAGTGCTATGTGCGTAAAAAACCGAAACTGACCAGCTGTGAAATTCAATCGGTAAAGGTGCAAGGATGATGGACCTCGATTAATCGACGATACGGCGTGCCGCAGATGCAATTATGGTTTTATAATGAAAATAATATAATATATTACTGCAGAACACGCATTACAAACGAGTGAAATATCATAACTAATGATAATATTACGATGATGATGATGATATCAATTAAAATGAAAGAGGAAAGAATTGGCGTCCATCATAAACGCCGTAATATAACCATACATTATATTATTATTATTATTATAGTATTATTGAGGTGTTCCATAATAATACATATAGGTAGTACCTACACTTACCTATAGCTATATATTCAGGTATCGCGCGAGGTACGATTTATTCGATTTTAGTTTTACATTAAGAAAATTAAACACATCGTAGTTTCCACGGCAAACCATTTTGAAGACATCGCCGTCTATCGATATACGGATGTAATAATAATAATATAAACGTAATATACATTTTAAAAGGTGGTCGAAAACACGCAACTTACTTGTACGATTTCCGATCAAATACGCGAGTTACTATTTTCTCACGCGGTTAATAATATATTACCAATCGTTTGGTTTTGAATAATATAATACGCTGCTCATATTATCAATAGTATGTATAGTGTACATCAGAATTTGCATTCGAAAAAAATTCGTTTTAAGTTTATTTGCAATCTAAACGTTATTAAATTTTCGAGTTAATCGTTATTTGGAAGTAAAACGATGTACAAGTTTTGCATTTATTGTTATTCAGAATTTAAACAGAATTTCCGCTTTAAATACGTGTACAAATTTCAATCGTTTATTTTGCCATACATAATATAGCGTTTGCAAGTCCTGGCTGGTACGCATATTATTTTACAATACGCGTGTATTAATTATGATCAGCGGCCACATACGTTGATAATAATATTGACAATTGAAAACGATATGACGTACCTACCTTCGACTGTCATCACTGTTTACGATGCATATTGATTATAATATCACATAATATTATGTCTGCAACAGGGCCGTATTTAGAAAATTTGCGCTTTGGGGCTCAAAATTCATGGCGAATTGTCAACACATTTCTTTTTAATATCCTAGTACAGTGGTGGCCAAACTTATTTTTGAAAATTTAATACAAGGTTCTTCATAAGTCGTAACTATGTAATTTAAAAAAAAAATACCTAGAACATTAACTAATAATATTTTATGAACGTCTCATGAATATTTCATTCATAAGCCGACGATGAATAACGACGATATTTTCTGTACAGCTCGATACACTTTCAAAATTACGCGGTTTTTGAAAACCTAATATTCGTCAAAATGCTGTCGAAACTTGTTCAACAATAGACATTCATCAAGATGGTATAATATGTAATACACCACAACTACTTTTAACAGCGACCACAAAAAGCACACATAAATCACAGTTTTTGAATTATTATTTTATGACCGCGATGGTATAACATACGATACTCGTACTATTAACAGTTGTACAATTTTATCGTGTGAATGTGTTTTGTTAATAATTAATGTATTTATACTATATTATACGCGAATGAATATAGATAAAAATCCAAAAAAATAATACGTATTACGTTCCGATTTAATATCATATTACAGTAAACGTTATTTATGTGCAGCTGCGTTTAAAACAAAGTTATTATTATAGGTTTCTTTGTTTCTTTTTGGTTTTGGCCATATTGTGATACGTAATAAAACGCAGAATATCTAATTCGTCGGCATTCAGAATTTCGCGTTTATACCGAATGTGACATAATATTATTATAGGCACATAATATTCCCGCGATGATCGAAATAACGTAAATATAATATTATGAAAATGTTCTTTTTTTTATTGTTATTAAAGTTATACGAATCAAATAGTTATTATAAGTCATTATATCTACAGTAGAGAGGTGTATGTTACGCGATTTCAGTCTCTCCATCGCTTGCGTATTACGCCAACGTTTCACGTCGACGATTCAATCAATATTCGATTTTTTAACTCGACGATAATATTAAATAATATATGTTCTATATAATGTATAAAAATTAATATACCTACGTTTGTACAGAGCTTGTGGACTTGGAAACTACAGAACAAATCGGCACCAAACTTTGCACACGCCATATTCCTCGAGACTCGTGGTGCGTTCTTTGTTTCGCATTTTATTTCATATATTGTGTTGCTGTGGGATCTTTTTTTATAAACAAAACAAAATAATATTTTCCATTTAATTGTTTGTTATTCAAATGCGCGTAGGTACAACAAAAGACAAAATACCCGTGTTTGACGAAAGTTTCAGAGATTGTTCTCGGAGACATCAGAGAAAAGTCTGAAGACTATGGTTTCAACTACGTCCGATAATACACCGAGTGTTATATCATTACCTACCTATTTAATCGACCACAGGCCATCTCTATCGAATTATTCCAAAAAGCGATAAGTGCACCGACGTCGATTTATCCGTGAACTGAGGTACACGCCTATAAGTCCAAGATACGACGATGCAATATTTCATATCTGTTCATTTTTTCCAGGGAAAGTCGATCGATTCAGTTAGTACAATAATATATTATATCAAATTATATTCAAATACGAGTTAACCCGTGGTGTAGACCTAATCAAACTCGAAATCTGTATGAAAATAATATAACAGCACTATGATATAATACTAATAAAATAACAATAATGTTTAATAATATAAGATATACCTTATATATGTGTACATAATTACGAGTGAATCGAACGAATAGTAGTAAAATATTTTATATCGATATAGTCGTATATTATTTCATTATGCGTATATACTGTGGAGGTACTTTACCCATATTATATGGCTCTTTGCAGTTTATTTCATAATACCATTATACGATTATACTTTATAATATACACACTGCTGCAGCAGGTAGCACCAGCACCTACTTGCTTATGAAGGCGCGAGAAAATATTAAAAAGGCGCGTCTATAGATGCGATATTATTATACATATAATTATAATATATATTTTATGGGGAATATCGATTTTAGCATAGGCACTCAAACATATAATATATTATTATACGCTCTTCGCGCTGTGACTCTATCGACTGTGGGAATAATAATAATAATAATAATTTTTTAAATAAAGAGGAAATGCCTACTCGAATTTCTACCGTACTGTTACGTAATAACAAATATGACCCGACAGAAATAACACTGCGGCGATATTATAACCTATGCGTGTGTACCGCGTGTTATACCTATACCTATACGCTTTACGTGATTTTTTTATTGTGTTCGGAAGTATACGCCGATAAACACCGAACGATCCGGTCTGCAGCGATGAATAGCCTGCAGACCAGCAATGTCCGTTCGTGGATTTGGATCAAACGACAATATTATTATTATTATTTTTAGTGCAACAAAATCGGACCCGCTTACACATATTATTATTATAGTGTTCGCATTATTATACTTATTCTGCGACGACGGCTCTATAGGCTTGAGCTGCAATTGCGTGTTTAATCAGGGTTCGGTTAAAAGGGGATGGCCGGATATCAGAATATATAATCTTATAATTCACAATATTATAATATTATATTGTATGAATAATATATTTTCAAATTACGTATCTCTTTTTTGTTCTGCTCCTCGTATACATATATATATATATATATATATATTGTTATCCGTTTATCCTGTATTGTACGTTCAAATTCAGAAAATCTGTCCACCCCATAGTTCACCTCTTCTCCCCTTTATTTGATGTCATCTAACACGTTCACATTGGTTTCTATTATGTATATTTTTTTATACTTACAGTGTTTTCCACACACACACACACATATATATAGCTAACAAAGAAACGCTAAAAACACGGTGGCCCGACTCATATTATAATATTATAAGTATCGCGTAGTTCTTCAATAAATTATTTTTACATGTTATCATTACATATTATACATATTATTATTATTATTATATTGAATAGCGTATGTGATTATGTTTATGTCAAAAAGTACCCACACAAGATGTATACTTGGCGTCAATATTGCCGATTCGAAATTAGAACACGTATATAGGTTCCAGTAAAACGACCATGCGGGGGATATATACGACACCATCGACAAGTCTGTAACACTTTTTCGTGCACGTACCATGCGCATATATTGTTGTTGTGATGTTGTATCAGTGTTATGTGTTATTGTTATATACAATATTGTATTATACGATTTAGTAATAATAATATGTACGTAAAAATTTTTTTTCTGGCGCACAGGACCGGAAGAGGAGACCAGGCCTACCGGATGGAACGAGACTACGAGAGTTTACGATACACCGCATGTGTGGTTCGCGTATATATTATATATTATTATTATAAACATAATACGTGTCGAAGCACTACACCGGGTGTGTCATCGAGTTACGTTGGTACTGGTTTTTTAGAGCAAATTATAATCGCATGTATATAACATTGTGTACCCATTATACTCTATTTAGTAACTAGAATATAAGTAGTATAACGACATAAACAATGTATATTACACAGACACACACATATATTAGTATAATAAATTGTGTACGTTCGTCGTATGGTTCGTTGACGCAAACGTATACTTAAAATAATAATTTTATGATATTGTTATCGGTTATACTATAATACTATAGCGAATTAAAAGCAGCTCGCCTTCGTGTGGCGTGTGGCGAATAACGACACCTGCCGGCTGGTAGAACGCGTTTTAGAACATCGCAGTTATTCGAAAACATTATAATATTGTATTAGGTACAAATTTATATTATGACGTGTCGTTTTAATACGCCAAAAATACAAATATTAAAATGTGACCAAATCTTAGCTCTAGCTACAATAGTATAAGAGGTGTATACCATATTATGTATTTATTTAATTCACTGAGCTGTGTACAGCATTTATTATCATATTATACGAGTCAAAAACTTACTGTTAGTTTTTTAAACGCTTTAAGTACCTATTTATACTATTCCGCAAATGCGTAAATTTCATAATCTTCTATCAATTGTATCCGTTGATGTCTGATTTCTTTTTTTATTAAACGTACTTAACAACACGTTTAACATCATATATTGTATATTATATATATATTGAAATTAAATATTTATAATATCGTGTGTTGAAACATAACCGGAAGTGCGTATAACATTTTAAAATTCAAAAACTTGAAATATTAATCAAAACTTGAGAATGAACTTTTTGTGGATGAAATGTTCAGCGCGCTGTCGAATAAAATGTGAAATAATCGTCTACGTTCTAAGCGAAATTCTACGCTGTCGGAAACCGTCTCGTCGCCTATATAAACAATATTCATGAAGGTATAGGTTATGGGAGCTAAGTTTTTCACACAAAGGTCTGAGCAAATTAATTGTTTTGTTCATTGCCATAAATTATTATTTAACATGGTAGATTAGTGCCAATAAGACCATGAAATATAATAGGCACTTTTAAAGATCAAACAGAAAAAAAAAACAAAATGCTCGACATGAGTATTAATTATATCGGTACATTACATCGTAATTTATAACACAGATATATAGTTTTGAATATATCGATATTATAATATGTGTACATATACTTCATTAACGAAATCGCGGCTGTGAAGGACTATAAGTCATTCCCCCGAACCCCTCTACACTATATGTCCACAGGCTATGGTAAACAACTATATAATAACCTTTAACGCTATTCATTTATTATGATAACATATTATTTTATGTACATCTATCACAACACTTTTATATTTGGAGAAACTCGAAATGGGTATACACTCTACGTGGCAAATTTAAATGCAAAATAAATCTCATTATATTATTTGTGTGTGCAGAACAGCTGTTATGATTTTTTTGCAAATGCAAAATATCGTGTAAAATTGGTTTATCGAAAACATTCGATCCTAGGTCGCAATTATTATAGTTACGGCAATAGGGTTTATTAACCGATTCGACAACTTAAATATAGGATCGTTATTATAAGCAATAATATTATGTGCAACTCGGTGTACCCTATAAAACATAAAGTACGATTTCAACGTGTCTAAAATAATAATCGTATACCAACACGTAATTTCGATAGTTAATAATAATATTGTTGACTGTTGTTTTGCATTCGGCATAATATCAACACGAGCGTTAAAACGCCAGCATATTAGTCATTATAATTATTAGACGATTACTCACAGAATTCCGGACACTGAAAAAAAATCCAAAGTAAGGGTATAATTAAAATAACGCTCTTTTTAATTTTCGGTTGGCCAAATATTAGTTACGCATCACTCCCCTGCCACGTTGAATGGCTCTTTAATAATTACCGGTTTTAAATTTTTAATTGATGTTGAAAGGGCACGAAGCATTTTCCACACAGCGGTGGCCATTTTCTTTGTGTAAAGTTTTGTTGATCCAAACAATATTAATTGTTATCATGGCGCAATATCATGTTATTACTGTTTTCTGATTTTTATTTTTTTGATTTTTAATGAAACCAAACACTGTGGTAATATAATAAAATAATAACATGTAATATACTGTCCACTATAAAATAATTTATATAATGGGCTCATTAGACACAAGTACACAACGGTGAAATATGCGCGAAAAGGTCTTATTATATATTATAATGTTATATATCTGCTGGCTGTGACTTCGTGCCACCAATCGTATCTGCCGATGGAATGTAATTTCCCTTTGTGTAAAATAATTAATAATACAGAGTGATTCATCAAGCATGCTTACAATCGATTTTTTCACTAATAATGCATTTATTTTATATACTGATTTTTTATATATTATTTTCACTTAAATATATTTTCAAATACTTAGATTTTTATACCATTTAACTCTTTCCAGCACAGGGGTCTGAATTTTTTTTATACCTATACTGCACAGACACCGTTATTTTTAGAAATTTATTAATTCGAGTATAAAAATCAAATATTATTTTGGTAAATAATATGATCTTGGTGTACAAAAAAATTTAATTTTTTTTAAAAAAAAGGTAGGTATAGGTATAGGTGCAGCTATAGGTATAGGTGGGATGGCGTATGTCCCACCATGCAGCATGTGGTAGATTTTATTGGGTATTAATAAAATAAAAATAATATTATATTTTACAATTACAACTTTTATTAATTGATTAGATGTATAATAATGCACTTATTATATGTATATTATGTTTTATACATTGTATTTATAAAAAAAATTTAAAAAAGTAGTTCAAATAAAAAATAACCGAATGAATAACCGATTAAACTACAACAAGTTGTAGACAGGTTGGAACAGAAAGCTTTGGGAAATATGTTTCATCGTTGTCCGAGTTGTTTACTGATGAAATACTGTCGTCATCAGATGGTAAATCTTCAAAAATAATGTCATTTATTTCACTTTCTTTTACCAATCGAGACATTTAAAAATTATCACGCATACTTTACTTACACGTAAAACACAATTATATGAACAAAACTCGCGAGTATACCAATTACGGCGTCGAAACGTGTACTGATGCGACTAACACTTATTGCACGGTGGGACATATAATGGACACTCATTATTGCACAAATATTAGACCATATATTTAGAACAGCTAATCAAAACCAATACTAAATTAAACTATATTATATTTAGAACTAAATGAAAAAAAAATCATACAAATCGGTCGATTCGATAAGGAGAAAATTAAACATTAAGTTTTAAAAATAAATTTTTAAATATAATAATTTGATAAAATTAATTAACTGATATTTAATAATCGTAGACTTTTAGAAATGTACACAAATGAGCCATATATAATGGAAAACATTAAATATCTTAAATTAAATCAACAAACTACTAAAAAAAAAAATATTTTATAGGTGGTATACTATTTGTCCCACCGTGCCGGAAAGGTTATTTTTTTGGTGGGATTGTGTATATCTCACCGTGCCGGAAAGAGATAAAGGGATGCATAAATATGGTGATACCAATATCTCTTTTTCAAACGAGAATTACAATTTTCACTGTAAATTGTTCAGTAGATGACTTTTTTTTTTGAAATGTTGATGTATATCAAATTGAAATTCAAACAACTAATTTTTGAGTTATTTAGATTTTTGTATGATAATAGGTCCACGGTAAATGATAACTAGTTTGGAGGATATGGGATCTATGGTGATTTGAAAATATTTTAGTAATCAATAATAATATATCGACATTTTATAATCTGTAAAAATTGTCCGGGAATATAATAAATACTAAATTAAACATTAATTTACATCTATTATAAATATTTTTTAAAAACATTTCCAAGGCATTATCCTTATTACATAATATATTAGGTACTTCTATATAATAACTCCTATGCAACACGTTCGAATTTTGACTTTGATATGTTTTCAGCAAAATCATTTGAAAATGTTGTGAAGAAGCATAATATAGTATGACCCATACATTACCACAGACATACCGTGTTGTAAACTTACTTCTCCGAATATTTTATATATATAAAACAGATACATATTATATTGAACGTAAACTATATACAATTTATGTAAATAATATTTTGTATTCGTACATAGATGATTTTAGTTGTGGGAAGGTGGGCTACATCCCATGCTTTTTTCATCAATATTACGGGGAAATCGAGTCCCCCCCCCCTAAAAACCTGGGCTAATTGCCCATATGCGTTGGTAAACCTATAATAGATTATAATTATATAGATAAATTGTTAAATAACAATATAACTCGAAAACCCAGAGTGCTAAATTCCCGGTTTCTAAATGCACATAGTAGATATTTAATAAATTATAAGTATGTACAATTTTTAAATAATTTGGAGACTTGAATATGCTTATGTATAAAAACCTTAAGATTTAACCAAGATTTATATTGGTTAGTAAGAATTCATATTAAAAATTCACATTTTGATATCTATTTTTCAATGCATTTTTTCTAGCCTTGTATGAATTTACTAGAAACATTAATTATTTTCTCTGCTCTTGTTTTAACCGAAAAACTAGTAACTATTTTTCTTTGGGCATAATATTTATTTAATTATTTTACAGTGTTTTAGAAATCAAAATTATAACTTTTTAATGAATAATAATTAATAACATAAAAATATTATGTTTAGAAACCTAATATACACCGACACTCGACGGTCGACGACGACACACCGCTGAATATTTTTTCTTATCCTCCCGTCGAATCGTGTCAGTGTAAGACGTCGACACACGCGCGGCGGATCAGAGCTGTTATAGGACGAAAGGTTCTGTAGGTAAATACAATATTTCACTCGTATGTAATAACGCGTGTAATATTACTGTTTAATATTATTATACTATTTTATACGTCATAAACCTACTCGACGGGCACTGCACACACGCGCACCCACCACGCATATAGTTAAGGATTTATAAATGTATAAACAGTATTCACGATCCTCGATTCTCTCTCGTTTTCCGAGTGCAGTGTTTACCCTAGGCGGCGGCGGCGACTGTTCACGGCGGTTAACTCATTTCTCCCTCCGGTCGAGCGCAGTCATTGTGCAGCACACGGTCGGTGGTAGGTGGTGGTATACGACCAGAGCTATACCATAATATGTATATACGTTCGCAGCCTCCTCGTGGGTGGCCCATTATTCAACCCTTTTATATTTATTATTATTATTATTTTAGTCCCGAACGACGACACACCTTACACAATATCATTATTTTTATAATACTATATATATATATATGTATAGGTAAAGCCAAGCCCGTGCGTCCCGAGCAACCAACTGAATTTCACAGCCGCGCAATGATAATAATATATTACATATTTATGAACTATGATTAAAATTAGGATTTTTGCGTATTGTAATAATTATAATATTATAAAGTCGTGGTTCGTATAAAATTTGTCTCGTCCTCGTAGCACGCAGATCGAATATAATATTGTGTGCATCATCACAAGATAGTATAACGATATCATTACAATAAGTACCTAACCTACAGAGGCGTACTCGGGATTTTTTTTTTTTTTGAGTGTGCTAAATAATATTACGTTTAAAGAACAAAGGTCTTCCGGTTCTCGGTATGGCAGGCACAAATATATAATAGTATTATGTTTTAGTTTATGCTTCAATTTCGATAGTTGATAATTTTTTTATAATATGTTATAATTTAAAGACAGTATCTAATAAAATTACTTAAAATTCAAGGGGGGCAACCGTTTGGAGGAAAGGGGGTTAAAGCCCGTTAGTCATCTTCACTCTTGGGTGCAGTGCCCTTGCCTCTACCTATGTTCCCTATAAAATTATACTCGCCGCAGTTTGTATTATATAATAAGTATTAGTAATAACGTTATAAACTTATAATAATATGCGTGTCGTGCGAGAGAAAACGCCACGGCGTACCGCTCAAAAACCTTTTTTCACGCGGCCAACGAACAAATATTATTTTGAATAATAATATAATAATAACATCGTATAATAACGATGATACAATAACACAGTTGTGGGCGCGGAAAAAAGTCTCGTCCGTTTGTTCTCTTATTATTCATTATATTCTTCGAATGCCGACCAAAACGCGACCGTCAACGCGTATATTATTATAGTACGTCATTATACCGATTTCTAGACACGTGTGCGTTGATGAGCATAATAGCGTGTATAATACGCACGGTCGTTGACGAGGTGGTCGTCTGTACAACACATAAGCCAGACAAGCAGCGTTATTTTTTTTTTCGAAATCCACATATGTTCAATAACAGTTCAACTTTTTGTGTCGTTTCGTTTTTTTTTTAAATATTTTTTTATCGTCTCGATCTTTCCGTTTTTTGTTTTGTTTACGTGTAAATCTATTAAAAAACGACGAGGCACTGCACACTCATAATATGGGCCTCGCGAAGGAATATTCGGAATATACATATATAATATAATATTATATTGTATTACCACTAAAATCGTTCCTTTTTTACGGTTTAAAGCGTCGTCGTATACGATCGTTCCGTTCCGAGTACACATTCGGTTGATTTTTTTCGTTCCAAATGACCAGTCGCCGCTACTAAATGATGTTTTTTATAATATATATATATATATATATATAGGCGCTACGATAGTATTTCGGTTTAACGTTTGTAAGCGCGTTTCGATAATATAGCAGTGTAGTTGCACAACCACCAACACTACACACTACGATTGATGTAATTCTGAAAATTAAAAAAAAAATTCTGTGCTTAACAATATAAAATATCAATAACGGTCAGTCATTTATACCGATAGACCTAGGAATGCGATTAAACTTTTGAAAACTAAATTGATTTTTTGTTTATTACGTCTAATAGAAATCGAATAAGCCGCTTTTTTCAAATTTCGGTCCTCTAATTCATATAATAAGTATGGTTTGAATATTTTGATTTTATAACATTTTATATGTTGAATATACGGAGTCGAAAGTAAACGGCCGGCTCAATCTAAATTAGGTACCTTCTTAATGAATTTAAATCAATTTTCAAAAGTTTTATCGCATTACTAGGCCCATAGGTAGAAGCAACAAAAGTAGCAAGTACATGCAAATAAGCGCACATTATTCACCATTCACGCCGCGGTGGTGACTTGTAGGTGCGCTCCGCTATTTTTTTAACACGCACAGTTACACACAAACGAATCGTTAGTAACAATCAACGATCACTTACTTAACCACGTACATTTATTTTACCCGACCAGCACGCAAGCACTTATAAAATTGCCTATGTTAAACTCCTTAAAACACGGTAATCGATATCGGATCCCCATAAAATTAGTTTTTTATTATTTTATATCTAGAAAAGTTATTATGACAACTATTTGGCCAATATTCTAACAAATAAAAACAATTATACTTACAATTATCACCCAAAGGTTTTTATTGTTTGTATTATTAATTACCATGTAATTATATAATAACTGATATTTAAAAAGGTTTTTATAATAATTTTCAAACAGTTTTAACTGTAGTTTAATAGAATATAAATAATACTACAAATTATTAAAAAAGTGTCTAAAAATATGTCTAATTACGGCCTTTTAATGTTGAACGAATGATGAAATTAACAACTTTATTTAGGAGTTGCATAAATCGCACGGGAGTCTTTAACTTACTTTTTTAAAAATGTCGTAATAATAATAATAATAATATAATATCATTACGCAACGGGTGCAGGTGTAATGTTACGCTAGCATCCGCAACTCGAAATAATCTACTTAAAAATTTCAAATCTTTTCTAGGAGTTAGTAACCAATTCGTAACCACAAATTTTGAATTACTTAAATTTTATACTTATCTAAAAATATTTCAAATAAATAAAATCATAAATTTATATCGTAATAATAAAAATAACTTTCCTCTCTTTGCTTTAAATTACAAATATATTTGTTGACATAATTTTATTTTTACTTAAATAGGAAAGTGAGTTATTTTTTTTTCATATGATGCTACAGGATAACCTAGCTTTTAATGATATCACGTATAACATTAAACATATGAAAAAATCCTTTATATTTATTTTATGAAAATATATATAAATATATATACCCATAGATATATAAATATTAATGCCATAGATATAAAAAATATAAATGCCATAGATATATAAATATAAACGCCATAGATATATAAATATTATTGCCATAGATATAAAAAATATTAATGCCATAGATATAAAAAATATTAATGCCATAGATATATAAATACAAATGCCATAGATATATAAATATAAATTCCATAGATATATAAATATTAATGCCATAGATATAAAAAATATTAATGCCATAGATATATAAATACAAATGCCATAAATATATAAATATAAAAGCCATAGACAAATCAATACATATGCTATAATTATAATTATATATTTAAACGACAGAGATATGTTACTATAAAGAAAATATTTTATTATATAAAAGGAAATCAATTAATGAAATAAAAATACACAAGTATGCAGGCAAATGAGAATTAATGAGCAAAAAAAAAATTCAAAAGTTATTTAAATTGAAAAAAATTTAAAGGGCTAATCGAGCGCTAGCAAGCTTATTCGTTTTGAGGAGCCGAAAAAAAAAAATTTAAAAAAAATTTTACAGGTACAGAAGAAAAAATAGGACTGCAGTCTAATTTTAATGTTATTAATCCTGATAAATCAAACAAAATTAATAATTTTCATTATTTAGTCAATATTTATAAAGATCACAATAGAAGAACTTTCTCACGAATTATAAAGAATATCAATTTATATAAGAGTTTAAGAATGAAAGAAAAATACAAATGTCTGCGGACAAATATATTTTGAGTGTAAAAAGAAAATACACTAGTTAATTCTAAGAAAAAAAAATTAAAGGGGGACACGGGCGACCGCCGGCTTATTCATTTTAAAGAGTAAAAAAAAAAATTACAAACACAAAAGAAAAAATGAGACTGCTGTCTAATTTCCAAATTATTTTAATCAAAAAATTAAACAAAATAATAAATTTTCATTAAATATTGGTTATTTATAAAGATTGCATTAAAAAGCTTTCTTTAGAATATAATAGGATATCAATTTATATGAGATTTAAAGAATGAAAGGAAAATACATGTTTGCAGGCAAATACGTTTTAAGTAAAAAAAAATTGAAGGGGGACATGGGCGCCCGCAGGCAAATTCATTTTAAGGAGTAAAAAAAAAAATTTAAAAAAAAATTTACAAATATAAAAGAAAAAATGAGATTGCAGTCTAATTTCAAGATTCTTTGTACCATAAATTAAACAAAATAATAGTTTTTTTTATAGATATTGGTTATTTGGACACGTTGCAATTGCTAAACTTTTTAAAAATGTATTAAATTATCAATTTATCTGAGATTAAAGTAAAGAAAGAAAACTACATAAGACTGCAGATAAATGCATTTTAAATAAAAAAACAATTTCACAGTTAAATAAACGTAAAAAAAATTGAAGGGGGACATGGGCACCCGCATGCTTATTCATTTTAAAGAGTAAAAAAAAAAATTACAAACACAAAAGAAAAAATGAGACTGCTGTCTAATTTCCAAATTATTTTAATCAAAAAATTAAACAAAATAATAAATTTTCATTAAATATTGGTTATTTATAAAGATTGCATTAAAAAGCTTTCTTTAGAATATAATAGGATATCAATTTATATGAGATTTAAGGAATGAAAGGAAAATACATAAGTTTGCAGGCAAATACATTTTAAGTAAAAAAAAATTGAAGGGGGACATGGGCGCCCGCAGGCTTATTCATTTTAAGGGGTAAAAAAAATCTAAAAAAAATTGTACAGATGTAGAAGAAAAAATGGGACTGCAGTCTAATTTTAATATATTTAATCCTGATAAATTAAACAATATAAATAATTTTTACTATTTATTCGTTATTTATAAAAATCACAATTGTTTAGCTTTCTTATGAATTTTAAAGAATATCAATTTATATGAGAGTTATAAAATGAAAGAAAAATATAAATGCTTGCAGACAAATGGATATTTAAATCAAATAAAAAATTTACATAAGTTAATTAAATGAAAAAATAACTTGAAGGGAATCACGGGCGCCCAAAGATTTGTTCATTTTATGTAGTATAAAAAAAAAATTATAAAATATTTACAGGTATAGTAAAAAGAATGAAACTATAGTCTAAAACCAAAAAAAAAAAAATAAAGAAATGAAATTTTTTTAATAAATTTATGAACCAAATATGAATAATATTTCTTTCTCATACCCAATAAATATTTTTATTATTATACTGTTAAACGTTATCCTGGCTTTAAAACCATTTTTAAAATGCCGATAATTAGGTTCAGTGGCTTGGATATCTTAATATTGTTCAGAAGTAATAGTCTAATATCCCACCCATCTACCCAGACCAGATAAATACTAGTCGATATTTATTAATACCCATTCATTTACCCCGCAGCTATTCTGCCACTCAGGAAATTATTAATTACTCGAAGACAGCTGCCCCAAAGAAAAAAAATAATTGTCATAGTATCTGATCCCCATACGTCTGATATTCCCTTGTTAATATTTAAATATTTTCTTGGATTGTTATGTTTACAATATCGAACATCTTAGTAAGAAAAGATCATTGTAAAGCTCACGACCAGTGATGATATTCCACCACCATAACAATATAGCATCAACATAGGTTTTATAGGTTTGACATTAACCTTAGACTTATAGTCTCTTGGATAAAAAGAGTCCCGAGTTGGCGTTGTCGGTCTCTTGAATTTTGTGTCTTTCTATCAAATCGAACTAGTTGATTGTCAGCACGGTCTCTTTGACGCTATTGATCGCTGCGCCACAGCGTCGAGCCGCACAACTGTTCACGGACCAGCACAGTCGTCGGCCTGAACGACTTTATGGCTGTCCCATAGTAGAACAGTCCATGCGGCTCCTCGTTGTGGCTGGATGCGACGATCAATCGCGTCTTTATACTCTATTCAAAATATGAATGCCCAAATTCACGCATGAATACTGATAACCGGGCAGCTAGAAGTTATCTTTTTTTTATAGTAATGTGTTATATACTATGATGCAAATGTTTTATTATATTTATATATATAGTATTTTTTCAACCTTATCAAAGATATCTTTCAGCGGTTTAGTAATATGTATTCATACGCGTATTTGTGCATTCTTATCCTGAATGGAGTATATGAAACCGTACCTAAAGTTATGTACAACATGAAGGTATGATTGGATGTAAACCTTAAAAATATTTTGTATCTACTTATGATGTATTCATGTGTTGTCTCCGTCTTACAAGTGGCAAGTGCTTAGCGCTTTCAGCAGATCTCATTATAGTCTAATCGTTAGAATCTATTTTTATTATTTTTTTTTTATGATTGATTTTTATATGATAGGTGTTTCCTTTAATTCAGAACTAATTAATATCATCTTTTAAAGAAAAACTGCAGACCGTAAATTTGCTATGTTTCGCACTTGTACTCGTAAGACAACACTCGAACATTTGGAGACAAAACAATGAGCAGGTAAAAAGTAGTCATAAAATCAAAACAAATCTTATGTATAAATATTTATTTTTATATTGTTTAATTAGCTTTTATTTATGTATAAATATTATAAATTATTTTTCTTTAGCTTCATATATTTAGTAAAAAATAATAGGAAAATTTGGAGACATTGAACAACATTATAACAGATTCAAATTTTTTAATGGACCACCTAGTACCTATTGATGTATGATCTGGAGAAATTTTATTGAACGTAATAATTAAAAATATTTGATATATAATGTTATACATTTTATACTTTTATTAATTATTTTCTAATAAAAAATATGTTGAATACTAATGTCCCGTTTAAAAATTCTGTTATATGGACAAAAAGTAATTTTCCAAAGAATATGTTTTTAACTATTGAAATTAAAATTGTATGACTTGTGTATTGAATATTATGGCCAGAAATACCTTCATATAAGCGAGGATTTAATATATTGGGAAAACAATTGAGAAAATAATGTACAATATTATAGAAAATTAATAATATAATACTTAATTTAAATTATTTAAATATAAAAGGTTTTTGGTTGTATTAAACATTTTTTCAGGGTTTTAATCCTTATGAGTTTTATCACGATACAATATTGGTTATGTTAGGTTTTATATGTTATTATTATAATTCATATGTTTCATAAATTACAATGATTACGTTTTTAATTTAATAAACAAATTTGAGTATTTTCAATGTATTTTAAGGTTTTACGAAAGGAAAGATAATATTTAAAACGGACTCAAAATCTAATAAACAAATAAATTAAATATTCGAATTATAAAATTAAAATTTTGACTTTTACATCCAACTTAATTATAGTCGTTTAAAACTTCAGACACTTGTAATAATTTTATTAGGTGGACACAATTCCAATAAATTTTTTTGTTATTTTTAATGCTCAATATTTTATGATATGTCCCGCGTATCAATCCTATAATATCTCAACTTACATACTTATTGTCGATTATTACTATTGAGAAGTTGTACCATGAACTAAAATATCTTAAACAATATAAGATTTTACTCTTATTATTTGCATTTATTACATAATACATTTTTTGTGTATCTATTTTAATGTAAAAAAATATGTTATGTTTTCTTATGTGGACCTATATTAGTATTTTGTGGAGAAAGCCAACTGGCATAAAACTCCAACGTTTAATTAACACCAAAAACATAGAATGTTTCGATGGGAACTTTAGTTGCTCCGTGATAATCATATATGTATAATCATGAACCTCATAGGGGCCGTCGTTCCTGTGGACACGATCGGACAATTACCAAAATAAATACAGTCACAGACACAACTATCAGTATAAAATATAAATGTAATAAATAACAATTTTTAAATAACTACATATAGAGCCGTCGCTGTCGGTCCTATGGACTCGAACGGACAATTACCACAAAAATAATATGTACATACTAGTACATTATTAATATATACTTACAAGTAGTATTTCAACCACGCCAGAAGTAAATTAATTTTTGTATCTTGCAGAAAACTTAACAAAATTTTTATATAAGTAAAAAAGTACTCGTACATCTATTATACATCTTATATGTTTAAGTATGTTTTTTTTTTATTTAGATAATAATAACAATACGTATGTCACATGAAATATTAACGGCTGGATTACCCCAAAAAATGCTTATAGTTTTCACTCTGTCTAAATACATCACAATATCAGTTTGGTATGATAAAAAAATAGTTTACATTACAGTTAATATGAAGACATTGTGTATTTAATAATACTATTTTATATTTAAAAGTTGATTTCTTTATTTCGTTTTTACATAGTGAAAAATTAGAATGTATTTTGAATTTTTAAATCTCAAATAAATAATTGAAATAGTATTACATAAATGCCAATTGTTATTAAGGGTTAAAGACACATTTAAGTTATATATTGCTCAGAGTTAAATATTTAGAGCGAAAAATAAATTTTTAATGAAAAATAGATGGACTAAAATTTTCTTTTTTAAATGTAAACTTGAAGCAGCCTTGTAAAATCAGTATGCAATTTCGAACGGTATTTTAATACTTATTGATATAAAGAAAGCAAGACCAAACTTTAGTACAAAATTAGCTTTTTATGATAATTTATTATAAAAAGTTAAAAATGATTACAAACTCAAAGATGGCACTTCTGCGGTAATTATTACATTTTCCTAATATTTTTCAAATATTATGAAGCTAAAAACATAAAATACCAATGGGGAAAACCAAGGTAAAGTAATTATTAATTTTCCATTACTTAATGGAACACGTGGTTTATAATAATAAATTAAAAATAAATAATAATAATAATGAAATTATTCATTTAATAAAATAATAAACAATAATAAGACTAATTTAATTTGGCGGTGAATGATAATTTACCAGCATGATTGTGTGAACGTTATAATTCATGTGGTACCCACGGTTTAAGATAAAAAGGTTGCTATTACCGTAGATTAATTTTAATATATAATTTCTAACTTAATCCGTAGTTGTGCCGAATAAAAACTTAAAAATTAATTATAAATGTCCATTGTTTTAGCATATAAACTGATTATTAAAAATTCTGATAAAAAAAAAAAAATGTTTATAAATTAAATTTTGTATTAGCTATAAATACATTTTTTTATATTATTATAAACACCACATAAAGTAACGTATTTAACGATACTTAACCACTTCTATAAGCTAATTTAACTTATTTATATATATATATTAATTATTGTAGTTCAAACATATTTTTTTTTTTTTTTTTGGTCAACAATATAATAATATTCTTGTATAACAACCTTTATTAAAAACAGTTTAAAAATTATTAATTCGTATTTTTTTATTGTTTTATGTTTTGTTATAACTAGGGCTTTGAATTATAAGCACTAATAACGTATGAAATATACATACAGTTTTGCGATTAGTACCACTAAAATATGCACTCAAAATATGTCAATACAATATCAATTTGTGTCTTACCTAGCTATTTCTATAACAAATAAATAGAAATGTACAAATGCATATAATTCCGGGACCTAGTTATAACAATATTTAATTATCTAATATGCTTTTTCAAACATTAATATTTAATTAAGTTTACTTTACCAATATGTCTCACTGTACACCCGGTTTCCGTTATAGATAAATCATTAATATTTATACTTATTAATTATTATACTTTAACTTCCAATCATACCTACCTACCTAACTTTAGACAATCAACCGCATACTCGATTTGATGACACCTAATTCAATACTTAAACCGACAATGCCAACTCGGTTTTGGACTCTTTTTATCCTCACCTATAAGTCAAGGTTGCAAACCTACTAAACCATAGTATCAGCCAAAGGGTCGAGTGAGCTTTGCAATTCTAGATCCTTTCCTACGTATTCGATATCATTAACCTAACTTTTCTTCTTCACACTTCTTCTCCCTTACTCTCACGACTGCATTTGACCTATACATCTATATGTTCTGCGTTCTGTCTATCCACTTCTCTTTCGTCTTTCCGTCCCACCCATTCTCCCTAAAGTTACTTTCACAACTACACTCACACTGTTTTTTCTTTTAATACACACTCTCCAATCTTCCAACCAATACAACCTGCAGTGGCGTGGCGAACACGAAATTGTTAAGAAGCTAGTATTATGTGTCACCCACCCAACCACCCATCAATACTCGATAATTACATTTACATATATTTAACTACATGTCTTAGTAAACATTAAAATACTAGTTAATATAAATTATTACCCATTATTATTTGGCTATTTCCCATCCACCCACCACCCCTTCTGAAATTTAGTGGCGGTTACCCGCTTCGCCAAGCCACTAACCTAACCTTACATATTTTTGCATCTTTCCCTTTCATACACCAAACATTCCGAAATCCTCTAGACCTCTTTCCTTAACTATCTTCACCATATCACACACTTTCTATTTTCCTTCGTTTATCTCACTCTTTCGTACAGGTCATCGTACCTGATAATCAGAGAAAATATTTAAATATTACCTAGTGAATATCAGACCTGACTAATTTCCTAATTTTTATCATGACCTAATTGATAGCCGGAATAGCGTTATACCTATAGTTATAATCGATATGTTCAATATCCTGATCGATATACAATATTAAAAAGAAACTTAACGGCTATAAGAAAAAAAATTTAAAACCCACACGCCTGCTTAATGTAAATAAAGTATTTGAAATATTTTAATTTTAAACATAGTTTATTCCCGATAAATATTAAAATACAATTTTTTTTTTATCAAAAACTTCGAAAATACAATATAAGCTTTCTCATTTAATGTTTAATATTATGTACCTCTACTCAATGCAATTATTTAAATATGTAAAGCAATTTTAAACTTTTGTTGTTTATGAATTTATTTACTATAGTACCTATGCGATTCGGCCAGTGTTGTATTATAATTGAATAAGAATAATATACTAATTTATATTATACTTTGATGTAATAATTTTAATTAAAATTTTATTTTATGACTTATGACGTGTATTTCTGTAAATTTACTAAAATGTATGTCTATTTTATCTACGTACCTATGTATCAATTATTATTATTCTACAACCGGGACGCCGCGAAACAATGACGACGTTTCGGATAGGTATTCGAGTTCGTGTATTTTAAACGTTGCGTGCTCGGAAATAAAATATACGTTCACGAAACTTAGGTCTTATTAAATATGTGTTTTAAGTAAAAAGATAAATTTTAGCCTTAAAATAATATAAAAAGAAACTTACTTAGACTTTGACATTTTTTGCAAATCCCCGTGCCATATACATATTACACCACCGCCGTGCCGACGTGGAACGCGTTAACTCATCTGAACTGAAAATATTTTGATTTATGAAAAATTAATTCTTACTTAACTCAATTTGTTATTTGTTCATGCTTTGCATAATGAAATTTTATAATCGTTAATCGTCTTCGTCCTCTGCAACGATATTTTAGCAATTGCCATAGATGATAGATATTATACTACAGCAATATGAAAATTTCACAGCTGATATATTATAATACAACTTTTAATATCAAAGAGGTTCATTTTTACGATTTGTTTATTGAAAAATGAAATTATAATAACTAAAATAGTTAATAATTTTAAATTTAAATTATAATAATAATAAAAAATATTAATTTTTGGTCATTGGTTTAGTTATTGTTATTTAGATATTAGATGCACAAGCATATTTTTTTAATTAATAAAATATAAAATAGCCCAAAAATAATTTTCATAGTGTTAATAATAACAGTGGCTACTCTGGAATAAATAATAAAAAAACGTAGCTACATGTGACATATTAGTTTCGATAATATGCGTATGCAAAATAGTAATCAAAAATTACATTTTAATAATCAAAATCAACGCGATCAAAGTCAAAATAAAAAATTTAATTAAAATTATCCAAAGGCTGATATAATTTGCTATGATTGTGGGTTACCTAGTCGCATGCTCTCGTCATGTACCATGTGAAAAAACTTCAAATGAAGCACTTAACTAGGTGTGTTTCTAAAATTACAATAAAACCTAACATACCACCAGAGTTAGTTGAAAATAAAGATACAGTAAAAATCGGTTATAAAGAATTTCAAGGGCCAGCTAGTTTTTCTCGTTATAACCGGTAGCTTGTTATATGCGGTTAGAACGAACTTTCGTTGTAACCGATTAAAAGTGGGAAATACAAAAATAAAACCTACAACTATATATTATTTAAACATAATTATAAAACATTTGAATTTAATTTCTTAAAATAATTTTTATGGAACTTTGCTTCGTGTATTTAGTGTTGATCGATGTTTCTAATAAAGACAATTCTTTTCTTTCGGCATCTGTACCTTCATATTTTGTGTAATAAAATCTTTCTAGTGTCCTCAATGCAGCACGAGCTTCGGATATTAACGGCACAGTTTCAAACTCATCATCAGTATCATTATCTGGCTCAACTTGTTGGCTGGCTATGACATTGTTGACTATATCTTCATCCGTTTGAATTTCTGACGTTATGAGATTAAATAAAGATTGGGACTTTCGAATGCCAATATTATTGGGAATGGATGTATAGACAAAATTAAAAGTAATAGTAAATCTTAATAATAATAATAATAACATAGTTTTTAAATTTAAAAAACAGTATGAAACGTTTAAGTGAGACGTCGATAAAAGTGTTAAAGTAACCCAAGTATTTCCTAATCAAATGTCCTAAAAAAAAACAAAAATGATCATAAAATAAACAGTTTAGATCTAGTTCAATTGAACAGCTTTTCTCATTATAAAAATAAAAATAATAATAAACAATATATTGATAATTTGGTTAAACGTTTTGTAAAAGGGCCACAGATACTAGGATACAGCAATTCTGGTGTAAGAATATCTTTAAAAAACTTATGACTTTTTTTATCAAGTCTAAATATTTTGAAATTAATATCGTTGAAATATATATCACAAAGCTACAAACAGATTTTAATTAAGTAATTCGAATAATATACAGAATATTTTTTATAAGGAGAATTTCATAGTGACACACAGTAAAATTTATTAGACACCCAGTATTTTTCACTAAAGAATTGGTTACTAAAGCATGGAACAAATTTCGAAAAAAAAAATTTTAAGTTGTGGTGCCAGGGTAACACACCTTACTTATGCGATGAACTACCACTGCGACGGTCTGAACCACAGTGGTTCTATGATAATAGAAAATCTTTGATCTAAAAAATCTTTGATTGATGACAGTGATTCTATGACACAGTGGTTCTATGACAATTATATTCACATCGGGACCGATGTGTCGCGTATTACCGCCCGCTACGTGTGTCGACAATAAAATGTTTTGATTTATATTGCAATAAAATAATGTTAAAGGTAATGTAATGATTTAAATAGGTTTATATTTGTTACTTTTTCAAAAATCCATTCATTTTTTTAAACGTGTCGCCATTTTTATGGATCCAAATAAGGGGGTGTCATCGTATACAAAAGGTTGGGTAACACTGGTCTAAACCGCACACCCTCCCACTCACTCCCCCCCACAAGTAGTAGCTAGAACAATATTCGATCGGACAAATTGCACGCGTCGAAATGAGAGACGCCCGGTGTAAAACACGCATTCTAGCACGGAAAGGGAGTTGCAGACTCAGCGGTCTTATAACGTGCTGACCGGAAGTTTCTTTTCGTTTTCATTCCTTTCTCGCTCTCTCTGTTAGTTAAGAGTCTCTCTTGTTAAGAGTGTCATTTGTATATTATATATACAACGGCGCTCAATTATAAGTAGTTTGTAAATCCTATGCATCCGGGCACTCGGGGCCAACTCTATAAGACATCCCCGTAAAGAAAAAATACAAACATGCTGTACCTGCGCACTCATCACCTATCCTTAATAAAAAAAACAGATTTGTTTTTTCCGGAAAACCCCGTATCTCATGCTAAATAAAAGTAATGCACATCATATAGTATAGAAGGGCTTCACTTCGACATATTATTATAATTTTATAGTTAGTTTAATCGTCTGACATGTACTATAATAATTGTTATATGTACTTATTTCAATAACTTGTTAGCATTTTAAATACTTTGTGAGAAATAGATAAACTATAGTTGTACTAATTAAAATTCTTTTTTTAGAGTAGCTTCACTACTACCTACATATACTAACAATTAAAAGTGTATATTATTAATATTAGTATATGTTTTTTATTAATTCATTTTGTACTAATTACATGTATGTACCTAGTTAATATAATATTACCTACCTAGTATATAATAATAGTACGCCCTTCGTCGACACCTATAGTATTAAAATCTAATACGCTCACGCTACAGTTCAAATAATAATAATATTATAATATACACATAGGTAGTACATAATATTGAATATTTGTATCACTGCTCCGCGAAAACTCTGTTTGACGATATAGGTATGCTGAAATCTTTTCTATTCGACGTGGTCCCTTGCAAAACGGGGGAAAACTGTACGTTTGTACCAAACTCGATAAATATAAACAGATTAAAAGCATAATAATATATAACTCGTTTGAACCAATTTACAAATGTTCAGCTAGAGAAGACGGCTGCTCAGTTAAAACAGCTGTTTTCATTCTTCGAGCATCTGTTAATATATTCATCCCCTCTATCGTAGACGCATCTAGGCGCGTCCATGAATATAGTAGTATTTAAACCCACACAATTATGATAATTATGATGGTAGCAGAAACGTTTTACAGAAATATCAAAAAAAAAAATAATAATTTCTCAAATGGAACACAAGATATGGGATTAGGAAATTGTTTTAAAAATAAATATAGAATTTTTAACCATGCAACACCGTTTGTCAGTTCTAATAGCTTTTGTTAAGTTTTCGAATACTTGTGTTTAAATACTTTTTTAATATTTCTAGTATTTTTTGATAAGTGTATTTTAAATACTTTAAAAATACTTTTTCTTTATATTTTATTCCAGAATACTAATTATTTTTTTCTTTTTACCGTTACATTTCAGCTACTAATATTTTTATTTCGTATTTTACTATTTTAAAAATTGTTTTTAAAATAATATTTTATAATGCTTCTAAGGATTTTTAAGATTTCATCAAATACTCTGATGACAGAATAGCTAAAATATATATCTGAAGTTTAACTTAACCTGATTAAAATATAATGGGTTTGTGCCACCTGAAATTCTTGAACCAATTAAAGAATATATTCATTAATTATTTTATTGAAATATTTAATAATAATTTCAAGTATACGTAAACTCTTGATGAACGTACGAATATTTTAATATAAAAAAATTACTCGTAAAGTATTCGAATACGTATTCTAAAATCTGATTACATATGAAAAGTATTGTTAACAAAACTGCTTCTAAAGTCCTAACTTCTAACTTGTGGAAAATGCTATGATGTGATCAATGCAATCAATGATGCATCGATCCAAAAGGGTTAATTTATATTATGTACCTTGCAACAAATAAAAATATGGTTTAGGGGGGATCTTACCGCAAACCGGACGGAGAATCGTATAATTGGAAAAAAAGGACTGCGTTCCTATTTATGTAATCCTTATATATATATATACAAAAGAACAGTCCTTTTTTATTTTTATGTTCCAATTTTCTGACGACACTATTTAAAATTTTTCCAATTTTTTTTCACAGAGTTGTTTCAAATGCCTTCCCGAGTGTCACCACATCGCCCGATTTTTAATTTTTTTGTCTCATGGGAGATAGGTATTGTATTTAAAGATTACAGTGTTTTTAGCGTATCATTTAAATAATTTAACGATCTTTTTTCACAAAGTTATTTCAAATACTTTACTGAGTGATCTATACTATGGTTCATTTCGGAAGAGTTCAGTTTTCAATAAAAGTTTGTTTTGTAACGACAATAAATAAAGCGCAAGGTCAAACTTTAGCTCATTATCGAGTAGATTTGGAAAATAATTGTTTCTCACATGGACAATTGTATGTAGTATTTTCTAGAGTTGGAAGATCTGACTATTTATACGTTTATGCGTCACAAAATAAAACTCTGAATGTGGTTTACCAAAAGGTTTTGACTTAATTCGATTTAAAATTAAGTAACTCAGTATAAAATCATTTGTAAATATCAAAAATCAAGTTAAATTATACAAATCATATATAATTATATATAATAATTATGTAATCATTTTTTTTAATAACAATATGTGTATAGAATCATTAGAATCATTTGTAAATATCATAAATTAAGTTAAATTATAAAAATTGTTATATATTACATGGCTAGGCTTTAAATAGTTTAATTATAATAAAAAACCAACGATAAATATACATATCGATTATATAACACACGATCGAAGCCGGATTATTCAGCTAATATATTACAATATTATATTGTTGCATCATTTTCGTCGGAGCTGCGTCCGCCGGGAAGAAAACAATAACCGTGGTTCTGTCTTCGCCGCAACCACATACATACAAGTGTGGTGAAGCGCCTTCAAGCATAGTATACGCACAGCTGAATATTATTATGATAAACATTTTTATTTCAAACCGTTCGTGTTAAATATTATAAAATAACCGATGTACGCGGTTATAACGAAAGCGTTTTCGTGTTCAGACGCCTCGGGTCGTATTCGTTATATTATGTTTAATATTATACGTGACGTGTGTTTTTGTGTATTATAATATTGCAGTTATTGCTGCTGCTGCTGCTGCTGCTGCTCACCGCCTACAATATATTATATAGGCGCACAACGACAGTTGATAGAGCCAGCTGACTGATAAACGGACGTTCACATAATATTGTAAATTATCACCCGTAGGTACTGCTGCAGTAATGTATCGCAATAATGGACTTGTTTGGGCACGCTGAACAGGTGATGTGTATATAATATAGGTAGGTACTAGGTATACCAAATCGTGGCTAGTAAACCGTGTGTGTGTGTGTGCACGGTACGCATTTAAACAGTTTTGAAACCCGTAAAAAGTATAACAGCCCGATTTAACTTAAGCACGTTAACCGTATAATAATATCTAATAAATCATGTTTGACGCTGATCAAATAATTGGATTATAATCAATATGGTTGTATTATATTATAATGTAATATCATATTATTATTATCGACACAATAAAATAACACATTGTACGTAGAATTCTGAATTCATTATAGGTAATACATATGTAGTCCCTGCGAGCCGTGATGCGATTTTTTAAATTTCGTGATGGGGATTATAGGGGAAAATGCAAGTATTCAAACTCAATATAAATTTGTTAAATCGAGAATCGTTTAAATTATGATTACAATTATCTATAATATTACTTTATAGGCACGAAATGTGTCGTTGGACTTGGGCAGTCGGAAATATAATACCACATAATATTAATCTAATTTATATTATGTAGGTACGGCACTTAATAATATCGTTTAGTACTTATTTGTTCTGCCTCGTTTTATATATTACCATAAATGTCCAGGCTCCACCAACTGCCTAACATTTACATCCACGTACGGGAAGAGGACACTGAAACAAATTATTATTTGCCTCAGCGGGCTCATAACGGTCAACTAAGCCAAACGCGCTACGCAGCTGTTGTGATATAATCTCGTTATAAATTTACAATACGAGTACATAGTTAAAAAAAAAAAAATGTAACAATAAAAAACCGATAAAATACGATTTTTTTTTTTAAATTTAATTTCATGGAATACAAATAAATGTGTAAGAATACAAAACATTTAAGAAATTTCCTTTTATAATTTTGTGCATAATAATATAATATTATAGCTTTAAACTCAGCGTGCAACCATACTCGCTCAGGCTGACATGCAGCCACGACGACTGCAGGCATCGTCAAGTAATCGCCGAAATAATCGCATCGTTTTGCCCGACCGGAGATACGTGGAACAAAACAATACGTTATTACGTTATATATATATTACACACACACACAACATTATATATATATATGTACTCGACACTCACGTGTACACTGCCGGAGTTGTATCATAAAGGTTTATAGTTTCGAGATGGAGATAGAAAGACGGCGATGGTGGGAGAGAGAGTAGTTATATATACTTTTCTTTTCGACTAACGTTTGCCCCTCTTGCGGACCACTCTCGTTCCATATATTCATTCTCTCTCATTACACCTTAGTATCTTTGTACATACATATACATAAATACGTGTAAGTTTTTATCGCCGACCTTTACGTCGTCCTTCGAGTCAGCGCACACATGTATACACACACATATATATAGACACCCCTAAAACAATGAAATTATTCCCTTACGTTTTCAACGTCGAGACAATATATATAATATATACAGTATACACTATATATATATATTATATGAATATGATTTTTACGTTCGTGTTATATATTATATAATAAATTTAGGTACAAGTGATAACCTATGCACAACTTAAGTCACTTATATAACATACCTATCTATATATATCTATGTATGGTACTACTTGAATTAATACTTTTTGATTTTCGACGCACGATGGGATATATTGTAAGTATCGTTAAATATATAATATATATAATATACGAATTTCGCCCAAATTCCATCTCAAACGACGAATTTTAAGCGCTCGAAGAGAACGTCATAAAAAAAAAATGTTGGCTATAAATTATTATTACATTTGTAAAGCGTTAAAATTTCCAAATGTCGATCAGTACCAATATAAGACTGCATTTTGTAAGATCGTCATTGAAATGAGCAAACAAATTTTATTTTTTTCTGCAGAGAATGCATTTGGTTTTACGATAATGTGTATCCACTTGTGTGTTTTTTTTTCGTTTATGAAAAAAATATAAAAATGTCGTATAATGTTCATAATTAGATTGAAAATTCGAAACCACCGAAAACACGCTGTCGGTAATGTTATTGAGAACAACTTCGCAATTATACCTACGCAAGAGATAAAAACATTTCAGAGAAGAAATTTAAGTGTAATGTACAAGTTTTCATTGTAATCTTGACATGATTTACCTTGTTTTATCGGGTACATGTCGATTGGATCGAATAGTTAATCACATGCGATGGTTTTGAATATACAAATATGATATTTCCAGAAATTTTCCCCACGTCAAGTGTCATTATTATAATAATTAATGCGTAAAATGATTGGTTAAATTGTTAAAGTTTTTTTTTTGTTTTGTTTTCTCATTAAATACGTTTAATCCTTTATAAGAAATAAATTTATACTATTACAAATTAATATGTATAATATTACTATTACAAAATTATTCAGTTTATTATCTTGATAATATTTTTAAATTTACTCAAAAATGGACATATTGTTTGATGAAAGTTATCTCCAAAGTTTTGTTTTCACTGTAATTATATACCACGCCAAGTCGGGTGGGTTTTAATAGAATTCAGAGCAAATAAAGCACCCATAGGTAAAGAAAGAGAACTCAAGTCGTCTGCAGGGACTTTTGTGGTCGAGATAATTGTAAGTTAACTTTGGTAACAAATGAAATTGTTATGAAAGTGCTGTAGTTGTTTTAATTAAATTTATGATTCCATAATTGAGTTGAAATGCCTTCAGAAAATATTATACGTTTTGAGGTTTACCTATACATACTATAAAGTTTTGAATTATTATGCAATGTTATTAATTAATATAATTCAATTGTACCGTTACGAAATTTATATATTTAAACTGAGAGAACGATGAAAAAAAAAGAAGTGATGATGACTTTCCAGATGGCTTAAATTTACGTGCCTGTCAATGGCTCCATATCATAAATAATAATATTAAATGTATTTAAATTTGGATATTTAATACAAAGAGTACATAATTATTGTTTTTCAAAATAAATTGATTTTTAAGAAGCGCTACTTGTTTAGTAATTTACGGTAATTGTGGATTTAGTAAAATGGTTTCAATATACTGTACCTATAATAACAAAAATTGAAAGCCTTTCAGAAACAAATAAAATTCCAACTAAATTACGTCAGTTCGCCATTGCAAAAACTATATTATTATTATGTAAAACACTAAAAAAATAAATAAATTACCAAAGCAGCAGTTAAATATAAGGAAAGAAATTTAAGGAACTCAATAATCATACTACCAAATTTGGATAAAACTTGCAATAATTATTATTTATAAATAATATCGGAACTTAAAAGAGTTTTATAAGTTATAAAATATATGTTGCAGCAGCCAAAATTTATGGGGCGTAGTCCCCCCCCCCTAAAAAAAAAAAAAAAACAATTGAGTTGCCACAGGAAAACAAAAATGTTCGGAACGAAAAGTTTAATAATTAAATGATAGTTGTTATAGGTTAATATAATTCTAATAGCTTGCAAGAAGGGGGACAATATCAAAAAATAATTGTTTTTTTTTTTAAATACTGCAACAATAATATTATCGTTTATTCAATAAAAAATATATCAAGTTGGCCACAATAATTCAGATAAACCGGTATTTTTTATAAACTACTGAAAACAAATTATTAATGTTATCGAATAGTATTGATACTTATTTAAAAGTTAAGGTCTTTACGCAGAATAATAATTCAGCATTCCCGGTCACGAAACAATACTGATTACTATGGTAGTATATGCTATTGGATTTTAGCTGTGCCTACATCTATTTTGACTATTATATTATTTATTATAATATCGTCGCCATGGCACTGAGTTTACGCATAAACCAGATTGTTTATACTTTTGTACATAATATTATATTATTATCATATCGTTCACAGAGCGACGGTCTCGTCAGATTTTTGTAGTTGGCGTTAAAATCCTGAAATTCAGTATATAATATACAATGGTATAAGTTTTTCATCCGGGTAAACTCGATAATACAATCAAAAGCGTAGTGCCTATCTACTTTGTCTATGAAAAAAAGTAAAAGATAACAGATAAAAAAATAACTGTTGTAGGTACTAAGAGATTAAAAACAATCGATGAATAGAATATCATATCCACTATCCTAACGGCGTTTTTCAAAAATACAATACAACTATTAGATTTCTCAGATGATCATCTTCGTATTATAAATAAGGATATTATAATATATTGCAGCTTGTAAGACACAACTTTCGGTCTAAATAAATAATTTATAAAAACTACCTAACTAAACTCATTCTTTGATGTATTAATGTAAGTAGTACATAAGACGTACTTCTTCAGTATTGAGTAAATTAGCTATTATTTTATACGAACATTTATCAGTAAACTTAGTCGAGCTATAAATTATTGATCTATACTGGAGTGGTCCAACCCGTGGCCCTCCAAGTCATTTTTGGATCCTCTTAGAAAACATATTATATTATGTAGTAAATATATTTATATTTACTACATATTTTTTATTTTATTTTTTTTATATTTATATTTAATTGAAAAGTATTTATGAGAGTAATATATATTATATTATATCAATTGATAGAAAAATTGGTTTCATAAAAACAATGTCAATCATCATAATTATTTTGAATTAATATTAATCTATAATGTGATAACTCGTGTACCATTTATAATATTATGTTTATTATAAAATTAAATATAAATAAAAACATTTTTTTTTCTTTTGATGGCCCCCAATATTAAAACGAAATAAATGTGTAAACTGGTCCGTCAACTACAAAAGGTTGGACCACCCTGATCTAGACGACAGTGATTTTTACTAATCGCACACTGTAAGTATCGATGCTAATGACATATTGAGTGCATCACGTCATGCAAGCGTGCCCCACGGGATCCTCTCCCTCTCCCCTGGAATATTTCGACCTTAATATTAGTATTGTCAGGGGGAGGGGTGGCGTCGGCGTGGTCCTACGATGATATCGATACGGAAATCCGTTAAGGTTTTCCTCTAATACTTGAACAATACCGCAAAACCACCCTCGACGAAGCAGAAAGTATGACCGCGGTCCTTATTGCGGGCCGGTTAATCGATTTTTCCACACAAACTACGCGAAAACCCATCGTAACATATTTTATTATGGCGATGACGAAACGCATATATTATAGTATAATTGTTAATGTTTACTTTTGTAATCGAGTACGGGGAGGCTGCGAGACCGCCACCGTAGACAATTTTATATACGAGCCTACATGATAACACCTATACCGCGAGGTCGCCGAAATCCGTCCGGTAATGTTATAATATTACAGTAAATTCTTATTATGTCGAACGTCGATATCTCGAATTCTTCGTAATCTCGAACTCGAATTAAATCCCCTCGAAATAATTACCATTATAATAAAACTGGATACCTCAAACTTTTTTTGTTTCCCTTGAGCTTCGACATAATGAGAGTTTACTGTATTACTATATTACAATAATATATAAGTACCTACAGGCTGTTATCGATTTCACTGACCTACCGATAACGAGTCGACTGCAAGTCTTAAGAGTTGAACTGATATTGGTCGTTTGAATATACCTATATAATATATATACTTATCGCGGATTTCCTTATCACCGACCTACACGCGTGTGACGGAGTTTTCATTTTGAAGTATTAAATAATTAATAAACACGTTTTTATTCTGTTTGCTAACCAAAATATTCGAATTTCACTCTGGTTAAAACCAGGAAATGTTTGAATATAATTATTGCACTCGATCCGATTATTCCATAGATTTCCATAATTCATATTCATTTTAGTTAACGATTGTTAAATTTTAGCATGTTTGAGTGGTATGTCCATGGATTTAGTATGACAACGGCGTTGTCATCACATGGCGACTTATGACTAATTTTGAGACAAACGTAAATGTTTATTTTTTAATATTGTAATAGGACTTCATATTTAAACCACAGCTGTTTATTAATTTTTAAAAAAAAATAACTAATATATAATATATTATTTTTAAATTGTAGCTATAATAATATTATATAACTATTAAAATATTATCAACAATAAACTTTTGATTTTGAAATCACAAATAATTCTTCCGATCGTCGATTAATATTCGATAGGTAGTAAATATTCACAACATATAGGCTTTAATAAATTATTGGAACGAGTGTTCGAACATTTTCAAACATTGTTTTTTTTTAACCAGAGTACAACTATTTGAACACAACTCTTTTCTGTCCTGAATGAAGTTTGTTGACAGAAATTAGTTGAATTCGACCTTATCCGTTTGCTGGATAGAATTAAATAATAATAATACAAAGCTGTAGCAATGCACTGCAATAATTATATGTCATCAAAAATTTACCGGCATACAACAGGGATTGAATCTCTTTATAATAAATCAACAAACCAAATAATAATATATTGTATTACATGCTCTCGTGAAATTGTTGTTTACCTATACTACGGAATAATTACCTACACTATAGATATAATAGATGTCTCGCCGTTTCCCACTTCTGAGAAATTTCACACTTTCCTATAGCTATATTGCATACACACACACTACATTATGTATAATAATATATGTTTTATAATTTTATATTTTTTAAGACGATATTTTATGTCGGTATTGCAATAATAAATCAAAAACAACGAATATTTGATCATCGGAATACAAAAATGAAACTCATATACATATAGATCACTTTGAATAATATAATATATATTTCTATAAGTATTTACATTCATCTTCAAAAGCGATGCGGCCAATTCGTGCATTGTATAGATAATAGCTGATAACCCCAACGGAAAACATAAATCGTCTTAAAATCGTGCCTACCTATTTTGTCGTAATAGATTTGCAGTTTCAAACGGAAAATTATTGACATTCGTCGGAACGATCGCTTTTCATAAATATTGAAATTATTTTCAGTTTATAGCGCGTCGGTACAACCTAATAATAATGCACGTACATTATGATATATACTGTGAATTCATACTTATAATACCTATACGTCATTTTGGATGATTGTAAATTCAATCGGTAACTATTACTAACTTTCAACCCGTAAAATAAAATATATAAACTCCACCAAAAATAGTTTTTGCCGATTTTATTTTAAATTTTAAGATGAAACTAGCTTTGATTGAAATTACACATTTTTACCTTCCTAATTTAAGGCAAAAAATTATTACATAACGCGTTCATGACTGTCAAAAAGACTATCAAATTTTGTATTGCTTATAAATGTTTGATTTTTGGTTATTATCATGTAAATTATAATAGTAATAAATGTACATAAAGTTAACGTTCTTTTCTGATGAAGTGTAATATGAAATATTCTCAAATATACCTATCTAATCATAGTTGACAAATTTAATTTTAGTCTATTTACTTCTCACCGTGCAAAATATATACATATTGATTTTTAAAATTTAGATTTAATATCAGTATAATATATAGGCGAATATCCGATGAAATTAACATTATTTTATTTTTATTGATCAAAAAAATGAATCAGTTAAATTTGCATATGTAATAAATCCGACCTTAAAATCGTTTACCCGCAAATCGATGCCAATTTACACAACATATAGGCACATGAAATGGTTAGCATGTTTTGGTTTAAAATTTTCAAAATACTGCGGGTTTTACTACAGTAAATTGTAAATCGATAGTAAATAATTGTAAATTTAATCACCGAATTATTGTAACTGTCTCCCTCGATCGTCTAGTCAAAAATAAGTTCTGGGGCCGACTTCATGTACCTCTATACTCATGGAATTCACACGCGCCGGTCATTTTTATAAAGCCTATAGTGTATGCCTTACACACACCGCTGCATAATAATACAATAATAATACACATTGGACTATTTGTATGGAAAAATTCGGAAACTTTTAACCGCCGCAACTGTCACGACGGTCGGTCATTATTATAACACACATAGGTACCATCTACCTACTATACACCTTGTCTGAATTTACTTTATGTACTATTATTACGGTATCTAAGTTTAAATTAAATACATAATAACACGGCCTCCTGCACTTGCTTTTTTTTATCGTACAGTTCGTACGTATTATGATACCTATATAACCAAACCGTGCCAATGATTTTGCGTACGGGTCATATGGCGTGTAGATAAAACGGGACACGATTTTGTTGTTTTATATTTGAAATCGGCCGGGCGCACATCATGCCAAAAATGACATTGTATTTCAAATTAACCTTCACCCTTTAATAAATACGTATATACAACACATATATAATATAATATGCATTACCAATTTTATTCCGAGCGCGCCGTGGAATGTGTTGCCGGTTTTACGATTATGTATTATATGTGGTTTTTTTTTCCAGAATACGCTTTTTATGGCGTGGCCGTAAAAAGCTCGAAGTAGTTTCATGCTTGCACCTCTTTATATAGATTGGAAATCGGGAACATGTGGCACATAAACCTATATGTGCGTATTGGGTAGAGAGGTGATTTTTTTCGAACTTTTTGATAGAAAAACGGCAAAACGAGTGTGAGGAAATGCGAACAGTGTATACCTACTTATATATATATATATAGTATATAGTATAACTACGCGTAGTCGTTTTATCAATATTTCGACCGTGCAAGACCGGACTCGAGTTAAGTTTAGTTTTTCGCGAATGGTTTTTCCTATATATATATATATATATATATATATATATATATATATATATATTTAACGAAGGAATAAACATTCCGAATAATCGTGTAGGGGTAAGTGTTAATATTTAAACTACAGTCCAACAACTGGTTAAAATTATAAATATATAATATTATAAGGTAAAAGAAAAATATACCAACCGTCGAATTAAAAAAAGTTCAAATAAATTAGACTTAAACTTGTGTGACGGCGTAAGTTCTAAGATATAATATTATCACACATATTTTATGCACGGTCCATTTAGGTTTAATTTAATATATTATGCGTAATTTCGTTGTCATACGCTCAACGGGAAAATGTACCACAGATCGAAAGAAGAAAAATTGAAAGAAAAAGAACTCCGAACGACTCACTGATATTTCCAGATCGTTTACAGAGTTGAAAAACCTCACACCGAAGTTTGCGCCACCGGAGACCGTTTATAATATTCCGACGAGAGGAAACAATGGGCAGGTGAGGGGGAAACGCTGCCGACTTGAGCCTTTATTTTTTTGCAGGTCGTGCGACCGCACGAAAGTCGACAATAATTATAATCATATCGTTACGACCGTCAGTAACATATTATACACTGCCGCTATACATATTACGCACATTAAATTCGTGGGCATACGTATAATACTGCAGCAGCAGTCGGAACAGTACGCCAAAGTCATTTATCGCGAGTGCCTCGTCCCCGCGACAACGTGGGTCGGAATAATAATTACCCACGGAGAGACAACCCCAGGGCGTGTAAAGGACTTGCTGGGTAGGTGAGGTTAAAGTACGGGGGCGGCAACACAGTAATATATTATAATATATTATTTTATACTATACATACAATACGACGACGAGACGTTTATAGAAGAGACTTTCGGATTGTTTGCGGCGTACCTGCAGCCAGAGCTATTAATTATTGTGTATAAAACGTGTAACGTGCCTATATATATATGTAAGCGGAATGATTATTTTCACAGCAAGCTTCCCGTTTTTTTTTCAAAAAATATTAACGCTCTCCAACATTTTATTTACAAAAGCTACTGTTGAGTGTGTCGCACTGCAGGAATACTAATATATATATATATATAGGTACCACTAACAGAAGCGTATTTAGATTTTTTCTACTCGTAGGTGCTTTCCAGTTCGCCGCTTCTTCTATCTTATCATTTTTAAAATTATATATAAAATATTTATGAAAGTAGAATTTGCTATATTATTTTCCATACAAATATTGAAATACATTAACGATTTAATTAACATTTCTACCAAAAACATTAGTAAAATTTAAATTCATCAAATCAAAAATACTTTTTGTCATTCTGTATAGTAAAAATTTGCGGCCCTAAAATGTCACGCTGCCCTAGTCTTATGCCTAAATATACGCTTCTGACCCCAGCATACGAAATATATGCGATTCACTCGTCTACTTATCTATCACATATTTCGTAAACGGTTGTACTGTATTATCGAAATAAACTTTTGTTCGATTTTCGATTTACCTAATACGTTTCAATATAACGTCACAATATATTTTAGGAAAATTATTATCCTTTAGATTATAGAAAAATAAGAAATTGATTTAGTCGTTCAAGAAATTAATTTCGAAGGCGGTTTTATCTGCAGCAGACGAAATAATTGGTGTTTGCCGTCAAAACAGTCACCCTGTATATGGCACGGCCGACCATGGTAGTAGTTTACACGCGATACGTGGACAAAGAACTCGTCGGATGATGTTTCTTGCTCACGGTGGAATGCCGATTACAATGATAATCAGTGGCAGACTGAATTTAAATTTTAAATGACTACGCAATTCCATATATTTAAGTATTTACTACCACCCTCACTTCACAATATAATATACTCTAATAAACATAATTTACTTAAAAAGAAGTAATGATGTGAATAAAACGTGGCCGAAAGAGAGCGGGTCGTAGTCGGATCTCAGCATAGACTTTGGCGCTACTGCCGTCACTCCTCTGGAACGTTGAAGCACCCGCGTCAAAATTGAGCCTTTTGACCCGTCACTGATGGCAGCAATATTCGAGAAGTCACGAGAAATAATAATGGAGTTGGACACCGCAGAAACGCCGAAGAAGCCTAACCCAACCCATAAAGACGAGGGCTATATTATATAATATTATGTTGTAGAAACGTAAGCGGCTGTTTTCGGTTAAGAAAAAAATAGGTTCAGAATTATACATATATGCGCCGTATGACAACTTTGCTCGTTTTAATAATGTCCGTTTTGATGGCTTTATTTTACTGAGTCAAAATACGTTGCCTCGTTATTGTCCAATAACAATAATATGTCTTATATCCCACATTATATATATACAGAGTGATTCACCGAGCATGCTCACCGTCTTTTTTTCTTTAATAATGCATTTATTCAAAATCTAATTTTTAAAATACAATACTTAAAGACTATATTTTCAAATTCTTGAATTTTTTTGTATTACTTAAGGAGTGTCCTGTGGCGAAGATACAAACTTCTGTTTTTCAAATGAGAAACCCATTTTCTACTGTAAATTGTTTAGCGAATAATTTTCTGAAAATGATGTGCCTAATTCAAAATTTGAATGAATAGTTTTTAAATTATTTAGCTTTGTGTATTAAAAATAATATATCCATGATAATTCGTTTAAGAGATCTGTGGGGGCTATAGTGATTTGGACAATTTTTGGTAATTAATATTATCTATCAACATTAACAATTTTTAAAAAAGGTCCAAGTATAATAAATACTAGATCTAATATTACAAATATTTTATGTTTTAGTAAAACCATTTTTAAAGACTATTATCTTTGGTACAAACATTTTAATAACTAAGAAACTACTCGTTCGAATTTTGAATTAAGTACATCAACATTTTAAAAAAAAATTATCCGTTAAAGAAATTAAAATAAAAATGAGGGTTCTCGTTTGGAAAACAAAAGTTTGTATCGCTATAGAACACTCCTTAAGTAAGTGGTACAAAAATAATCCAAGAATTTATAAAAATTCTCTGAGCAGTATTGAATAAATTTGTTATTAAAGCTGAAGACGGGGGTGAGCATGCTTGGTGAATCATCCTGTATAATGGACTCGTAAAAAATCATGGCGTTACTAAAACAGAAAATATAATGTAAAATATTAATATGTATGTGGCAGCAGGCTCCAGTGTGATTCGTCGTTGAACTAGCGGACGAACGATAGGTAATCGAAGATCGCGGTCGAGGCCCATCTCGGGCATAAAATACTTATTTGATATATTATTACTCTAGGTAGTATGGTATAAACCGCGTTTAACGCGTGTGCGTAAATATATAATAGGTGTTATGTACGCGTACGATCGGTGTGCGTCTGTTTGGTAGGTAGGTAGTTACAATATAATGTTGCAGCGAAGAGTGACGACGACCCCTGCTCGAAAACCAGTTGTGCGTTATTATGGATGTCTGGTATGCACGGTATGTGCGGTTCGGCGTGCGTCTTCGGGACGCCCATATATATATTGTATATACGCACGATTATTAGTATAGGTCCCGACCGTACACAATACGTGTGTGTGTGTGTGTGTGTAAGCCGCAGTCGTTCGTCTCGAACCGTTCCGTCTTCGCGGAGACCGTAAATAATATATTTTATTATATTAAACGTCGTTTTGGGTTCAGAAATACGCGCCGTCTTTAAGGGTTCTATTTTCGGTTGTCTGGCGGCTATGCAGACGGTCGTCGTTATGTGTGCACACATGAACGCCGGGCGTTTCGAGGATAATATAATACTATATATTATAATGTTCCAGCCACACTTAACCCATAGGGTTGGGTGGGTAGGTGGGTGTGCGTGTGTATTTTTTTTCGGACTACCTGCAGTGGTTATATTATACGGCGTATCGTGTATAAACGACGACTGGTTCATCCCCCGCGAGCCAAAAGGTTCGACGAAAATATTCCTTTCGATACGAACGCACAGGGTGTACCACGAAGATCGGACGCATCATCATTAAAACGTGTGATTTCGATTATGTACGAGTCGCTCTTAAAACGAAATTTTTATTTTTTATTTTATGAAACGTCTTTATTACCAACATATACAAGTATGAATTAGAGCGATATCTATAGACGAAGTTAAGTTTCCGTTATTTTTTTATTGGCCTAATATGTTCGTTGCAATTTACAATACTGAATAATGTAATATAGAATGTGGGATAACTCATTGACGATACTATTAGATAATAATATGTACAATAACATTATCATTTATTTTTATTTTATGACTTATGATCATAATAAGAGTTTGTTATTGTATTATTGTATTAATTTAAGTAAAGTAACTGAACATTATAAATACGGTTTTTAAATATTCCATATTTAATGATCAACAGCTATTATAATTGTATAGTATCAACCCTGAAAATGAACGAACACAATAATAATCGGTCTATGGATCCTGAAATGTTTTAAGCCCAATTGGTAAATAAAAAGGTAATATTCAGTATAATTAGGCACGTATACTGGGAGAGTTTGGGGTTCAACCCCCCCCCCCCCTCCCACTTGTAAATTAATAGTTATGCAATTTATTTATAGCAATCATCGATAACTACAATAACGGGTCGGTAACAGTTAGTGGATCTAATCTGGATTAGTGTCGTCGAGAAGATGTCGATGTCATTACAACAAATTACAAATTTAAGTAATTATATACCTGCTATTTTTATAGGTAATAAAGATAATATACTGTCCTATAACAAACAGAAAATCAGAAAATTTGCTTAGTATGTGTTCGATATTTGATTGTGTGAGTCGTGTGCGATGTTGACGGTACGGTACGGTTTATTAAATCATTATTCTCGTGTGTTGTGTTTTAATAGTGAATTTAAAATTGAATTATTAGTTTTAAAAAATCAATTTAAAAATGAAAAGAAGTATAAATCAACCGTTATTATTCAGTTTTGGTGTGAAAAAAAATTTAAAATAATGCAAAAAATGAAAATGAGTCAGGAAATATAAGTATTTATCAGTATTCAATTGATAACGTGCACTAAATACTCCGCAAACACAACCTGAGACGAATATTATCAATGGAATATCTGAAAATAATTCACTAGATATTAGATTATTTTTATCAATTTCTGATATTAATGACGGAAAAAATTACCAATTTCCTATTGAACCAAAACGGCGACTAAAATTTCTAATGGATTGGTTAAACTGTTATCCTTGGCTAGTTTACACGAAAAAATTAGATTTTCTAATCATCATCTCTTGATGTTCAAATTACAATTACTTATTCCAAAGTATTCAAATAATAATATCGATTTAAAAAATTTGCAAAAAGTAGTGCTTTTTTATAAAGACATTTTACCACATTATAAGACTTTTAACGCAGAAGTAAAAATATGGATAGCTAAATGGAAAAATGTACCAGAAAAAGACCACTCAATTACACTATTTACTACATTGGCTGAAATTTTTCCTGATTTTTTCCCAAACATATACAGTCTTTTACAAATTTTAGCCACATTACCTGTTACAACTGCCACAGCTGAACAATCGTTCTTAACTTTACTTCACAAAACCTATTTAAGAAACAATATGGAACATGTTAGACTTACTGGATTCACTCTTTTTAACATATACCGAAACTATGATGTAAACATAGAAGAAATTATAAATAGATTTGCTAGATTACCACGAAAGTGGAATTTTGTACTTTAATGTTCTACATAAAATAATGCCTGACCTAACACTTATAATTGATTTTTGGGCTATTTTTATTTATTTAAATGAATTTCATGTAAAAGTAATAAAATATATGTAATATTGATTATTGTAAAAGTTTTATGACTCCCTCCCCCCTCCCCAGCCACCGATTTTTTTGTGCGCATGCCAAGCAGTTAGCGTAATTGATAAGTAAAAAGATAATTTAAAGCACTGCAATTGATAAACTTCCTAATTTCGCCGAAAATTATACCTGTACATTACGCTATTGGTGTCGAAAGTGAGAGTGAGAGAGAGAGAGAGAGAGAGAGAGAGGAAATGTTTTCACCAAATTACGGCAACCAGGCATGAGTTAATACAGAATGTATTAAGTTACCGACACAGTGGCATAATATAATATTATAATGTACATAGTATTATATCACATTTATTTTGTGCCCCATGAACATGTTTTGAGGGAATATAGTGGACATGTAGTGTATACTTTGGTAACATATAATGTTGTATTATGTGTGCGTAGTATACATTTTCTGAACAAATAATATAGATAAATGTTTGCACGTAAATGTCAGAAAACTTTTATCGCAACCCCGGTCCTGTCGTCCTATCAAAAAATCAAAAGGCGCATATTGTATCTGGACGTTTAAAAGGTTTTCATTAGACATTTCATATTGTACTGTCAAAGTTTGTCGAAAAAATAATGGAAATTTCAATTTTCACCTTTTTACAGTATAAATATATATATATATATATATATAATATACGCATAGAGTGCCAACCATAATAATAATCGACGAAGGGATTATGAAACTTTTAGAGTGTCGTTCACATGCTCTCTAAGAGGTGATTTCCGAGGAAAAACGTACAATAAAATGCCAATGATTAAAAAAAAAAACGATAATAACTACACACTTACGCACGCGAGTTTTTGTTTATTTTACAAAGTTATTATTTCTGGCTTTTTAATACGATATGATTGTGTTTATTATTTTTAATTTTCAAATATATAGCGAGTTTCAAAACGTCGTTTTAAAATGTAGCCAAGGCCAAACCTCTGGGCCCCAACAAACTGTGCGTTTTAGTTTGTTTTCCGTTTTCTTTAACGTAAATAATAATGGCTTGATATATTATACTGCTCAGCCACATATTTTTTTTCATCCAGCAGCTGCATACTCTGTAATAATATATTATAATGCAACCGGCGCTAAGTAGTAAGTGAAATAGATCAATAAAATATAATACCATATTTGAGCTTTGTGTGGTGCTATCGTTATAGATACGTCTACATTTTATTGATAGGTGCATAAAGTCAGGCAATTTCTAGGTTACGAGCCTCGGTGACCATACAATAACTGTATGGAAAAATAAAATGAATCCATTTTAACGATCAAAAACAACTTATCAAGAATAATGATAACGCTATAGAACGGCGTTGGATTATGATCATTTTAGATTCTGAGTGGAACGATAAATGTATTGATATTCTAATGAAGTATGTTTTTCTATTTCTGTGTTTCAAGGAACTTTTCTAGAAGATTAAATGCTCAGATCATTATTTTCGAGAGAGGTTCCAGGAATCAAATGTTGGTACTTTTGGGAAGTCAAAATAGAAAGTTGTCAGTACTTTTAAAAATAATCGGGGAACAATAATACGAAAGTTCTATACAATATTTTAATATTATTATTATTAAAATATTTACATAATGATAACCTTATTGATTATTAAGAAATTAGACCACTTCACTTAGAATTGTATTTCATTGTAGATTCGTACAATAATTTATCGTTGAATTCAAAATTTTACATATTCATTTCAATACCTATTCATCTATAACGATGTACGCTCGACATCTACTGTACAGCAAAACGGTTACCTTATTCTAACTTGGCTTTTTCTTTTTTTTTTTTTTTTTGAAAGAAAAGCTATATTCAAGTCACATCGAATTGGACTCAGATTTTTAAAATTAACTTTAAAAACTTTTAAGGAAAATACACTTTATAACACTCAGACGTTTGTTTTATATATATATATATATATATAGATAGATAGGTATAGACGTTTATTACAACATCTGAAAACGACGGAGTTTTTTTTAAATCTGAGTCCAATTCAAACTGCATAATATTATAGTCTTCTTTCAAATGAAAAAAAAAAATCATAAAAATCTGACTATTTCACGAGGCGTGATAAGAGTTTTTCCCGTGTAAAAATAAGTTTTTGTACTTGATAAAAACGCGTTGGCTCCGACACTCCAAATATAATTTTTATTCATCGTGATAATAATATAACTATATATTTATGTACCTACATACACCATTACTGTAATCCTGGCCGTCGAGTGTTCACTATAATTCAACAGCTGCAACTGCGATAAGCGAGCTAAACCACGAAATGTTTTTAAGCGTTTAATGTAGGTACTCTGCTGTAGTCTAATAATAGTATTATTATGTATTGCGGGAAAAGTTGACGACTAATTATTAATCGTGTTTGACAAGGCGCGGCGGTCGGGTCGATTTTAAATGTAATTAAATGTTTAAAATAACTATCGGGTTACCGTTCATTTTTATTTTGTTCGTGATTTCGCCCATTAGCGGACAGCCGGACTTTCAGACTTCCGGGCTACGAATTCGGTCGTTATAGTTTCCAAAGTAAATATAGTTAGTAAAAGTTATCCGTTAGACTGAACTATGAGATTCAAGTCGAAATCTACACGCGCGTTGTACCGTGTATATTGGCGCACTGTCCAAGTCGATGAAAACGTGCGGCGAGAGTGACGATCGTCGAGATAAAAAAAAAAAAATAAAAAATAATAATGAACCGAGAAACCTTATTATACACATCACAAAAACAACAAAAATAATAATAACAGTAGGCACTGTCGATTTATTATTCTATGACGAAACAAACGAACGACCGCGGTGGCGGAAAACACATATTATTATAATATTATATTGTATAAGAGCATTAACCGCAGCTTGTTTTAATGTAAAATCGGTGTTTCCGAGCGTATTTCGGGTTGTTTGGCGTGTAAGTACCTATATGATATAGGCTCGTTCTTAAATAATATATAATACTATAACACTATATAATATTATGTTTTATAGCAACAAAAGCCGGAAGCGTACGATATATATATATATTTAATATTAATAATATATAATTTAAAATAACGATGAAAATGCGAATCATGTTCCGCACTATATTAAATACCTACGAAATTGGTCTTTATTGTTTTACCGTTTTAAGCTTACACATTATATAATAACATACAGCATAAATATGATTACAAACAATAGAAAATGTTCCACGTAAAACGCGCAGTTAGTAGATTTTATTTCAAAACAGTTTTGTGGCTCATTATGATACTATAATAGGTAACTAATAAGTATTCACAGTAAACGTTTTACGTACTTATACAAAATACAGCATATGCATAGTTGTTTTATGACTTATTTTTGCTTACGCATTCTGAAAATCTCGGGACAGCTTAAAAAGGTTAGGTTATGAAGGTTTTTTTTTTTTTGGAACTAAGCAATGTGCAAACAGTTCAATCCTTATGTAATGGTTGCCACATGAAAAAAAAGTAGGTTCTAAAAATCTCTGACGGTTCAATTTTTTTTAAAGCTGAATCAAAAGTTAAAACTTAACAAAATAATTTTGATATTTAAGACTAAAATATACATGCACAAGTACATATATAAATACATACCAGTTTAAAGCCCGAGGAACTATATGAAGGGATGGTTCGCGTGAATTTGAGCCCCCGATGAGTAGATAAGTATTTTGATTTTTAAGTGCCACACGGAAAATTATGAATTGTTTTTGCAAGACATGCAGTTGCATAAAAATTGAAAAATTTAGACCCGAGTTTAAAGTCTGCGGGATCCTGTTGTAGGGGAGAAGGTAGGAGTTGTGAGAATTTTGCCTCCGTAAGTTTTTTGATTTTAACTGGTCCCACGATAAATTGTAATTATTTTTCGTGAGATATGCAATTATTACATACAAATTGCAAAATTTTGATACCAAAATTAAGTGCGAGGGACCAAGTGGGCCAACTTCTCAGACGTTACAAACGGCTTCGGGAAGTTTAACGTTCGAATTTATCTAATATTTTATTGACAGCAGACATTATATGAGCTGCAGTAATATGTTATCTTAATATATACACACGATTATCCTTAGCCGTAGAGTTCATGATTCCTATAATACAAGAAGCGTTAAAAAAAAAAACGACACGATTGTTGACATTGTAATTATGTATCTAGGTATATAATGACGTGAAAATCGCGGTTCTTCTTCGACGCTTCCTTCAGTAGTTTCAATACATTCCTAGCGTGTAGTTGAAATCATTGAAAAATGACATGTTCAACAGGCCGAAAAGACTATTAGGCGTATACTTACAACCTGCTATTGGTATTTTATAACAACTGTATAGATTTGATTTCGGATCGATAAAACTCTCGGAGTATAGCTGCTCTCCGAGGGAATGTACCTACATAATATGTTGTTAGGAAAAAATAACAATGTAAAGCCAATTATTTACATTTCTCGTTTTCAAAGATATTATTTTTGTTTTACATTTGTCCGAAATTCGAGAAATACGCCAATGCGTATGGCGATATACAACAGTTGATAAATACGCGTCTAAAACTGTCCTGTAGGATGTCACCGAGTAAAAGGATATTATAGTATAGACTATAAGGTGCATTTGAAATGTGTTTGAAATTAATTGTTTCAAATTGTTTTATATACACACTCGTCGACGAGACAACGGTCACCCTTTATTCTACCTTTCCATTATTTGTATATACGTTCAATTCGCCAAACGCACCGTATCATTATGTCCCGAAGTCTTGATATACCTGTACGAAATTAATATACGTAACATCTATGCGACATGCGGCGCAGGTATCACATTGGTATCGAGTGGTTACACTCGAGGGTACCCGATACCGTATGCAGCATAGCGCGTTCTAACTTTAAAAAAACGTCTCTTCCCTCGTGCGACGTTGAACGAACCCGAACATCTGTCTCCGCGCAATAATTATATTTCGGTGGTATTTCTGTCGAATGCCGTTCCACGTGTTTTTCTGCTATTCATTATTAAGTATGGAACGTCTCGATTTAATATTATACTAGTGTGTGCGTGTATATATATATATATATACGTTCGATCATTAGACAGCCGACATCCTCGTATCGTGTTGCGCAGTCTCGCAAATGTCAACCATATGCGACCAAAGAGGTCACTTCGCCGACGGTTCATATCGTTCAATATTATATACTTTGCCGTGTTGCGAAATTAGTAAACATTTAGTAACGATAACGCGCGAGCACACACACGCGCGCCCGCGCGACTGCGCAATACTATTATTGTGTCATTTAACGTCTAAATAATAATATGTGTCCCATCGTGTAACGAGATTTTATTTTATATTTATCTTTAATATGCGTGTGTGCGCATACTGCTGACCCCTTTCAACTATTTTATAATAAAATTCCTATATAGAAAACAAAATAACTGTTTTTTAACACGTTGATTTTTTACTAACAAAAGTGATGTGACGCGTATCATATGATATTGTATACGTCGTTTAATATGGGTAACGTGAAGAAATGCTTGCACTTCTTTACTATAATTTTGTTACAATTTCTACTGCATTTGATAGACAACGCTCCGCCGACTCCGAATTTATTTCTGACGGGCGTCTACGAAATAAATAAGAAAAATTGATATAATATAATATTGCGTATGAAATGTGAATTACTAATAATATGTACGTAGAACATTGTCATTATTGCAATAATATGACCTTTGTCTGGTTTCAACTTTTTTTTTATATTTTAAATGACAGATTATATTTATTTTAAACGTTTATCAATTAATTACGGTTATTGGTAATAAACACTACAAGCCCACGAGATCGGGTTAATCGTTGTGTAATTACAAACAACGTGTCATATTTTTATTATTACTTATATAGTAAAAACTGTTAAATAATAATATTATTGTTAAATTAGAACATTTTAAGAGGACGCCACACCACACGTTCATACTACATTATAAACGAGTAAAACGTCCTATGTACAAGAAGATTGTTCTATGGATACCTAAACAATCAATAATGATTTTCTCGAAAAGTTTTAACTTTTTGGAAATATATTTCTATATAACTCAAAATCATTACAAAATAATATTTCTGATAAAAATATACTTTTTTATTTAATTTTTAGAAGTTTTTCACCTTTTTGAATCACATATGATACATTTTTTATTTTATATTTCGAAGTATACTATTAATTGTCAGTAAAATTCTTTTTTCAAAATCTATTCTTGAATGAGAAGTTAACATGTTTCAACTTATAAGTACTTAGGTACTTAACTACTGAAGGTTTAGATCAGTGGTGTTGAGTGGCATATGAGCAACCCACAAAATGTGAATCCATTCCTCCACTTTTCCTAATTTAAAATAATTAAGACTAATTTACTCACGCGACCGAAATCAAATTTGTATATTATATTGAATTAAGTCACACAAAAAAAAAGTAAGTTTTTATAATATAGTTTTAAAATTTTTTACTAAAATTTGTCTAAAACATTATGCAAAATAGACTTTTTTTGTTTATAATTTAAAAAAAAATAACCATAAAAGACTTGAAAATTTAATCAAATATTTGTATTGGCATTTCATATACTTGTCAGAAATTTTAAAATTTTGTGGCTCTTTTTGCATTATTTATAGGCATTTGAATTCTAACTTTGATAAAATTAGATATTTTAACAAAAAATAACGATTTTTCTTTCAATTCCTTTAAATTATATTTATTAATATAAATAATGTCGTTATGCATAAATATTAATCGTTGAAATCGAAAATTGTTTGCAATTGCTATTATTATATTTTCCTTATGCTATGAAATTTTCAAAATAATTAGATTGATTTCAGGTCATTTATACAATTATACTACTCTATTATATTATGTTATAAATAAATAATAAAATATCCTTAGAAATAAAGTCAGATACACAGTTTCCATCGTGAATCGTTTTTCATAGGTAATGATTAAATTCAAATTTAATACACCTATTACAATTTCCTATTCGACGATACAGCAGCGCAACTTCTATAATATTTTTTTGTCGACAGTTTTTAATTAACGATGTTGTATTACTTATATTATTAGTGTACTTACGCTGATGTTATATTTTGTAGGTATTGTGTTGTATTCTGAATAAGATCGTTAAAACTATGTACCTACATGTGTAGTTTTTTATTCATTTTAGTAGAATTTTTTTTTTAATACTCATATCAGTCATACAGGTATAGAACTTCCTTAATGAATAACGTTTCTAAAACTTTTTATACAAAGGAAAATAATTAAAAAGTCAATTATCTGCAAGAGGATTACTTTTGTCTGTAAGATAAAAAAATCCTCGAATACGACGAAACGTAGATAATATATAAAACTTTAACGGGGTATTTTAATTCATCTGATGTATTACCGTAATACGTAAAACCGTATCTAAACTTTATTAACATTTGAATTGTTTGAGGGTATCGTTCGATCAAAGACAATACGATTAAATCTACACCTACAAACATATCATTATTATTATCGCTGTACAGACAATTTGGTGACGTCGATGTTAATTTTCGTTACTCATTAGGTCCCGTTATTTAAATATTTATACATTTAATCGTATCATTAATTATGATTTAAATGTAAAAAAAAAAACACTAAAGTCGAGAGACATGGTTTTGTTTTTGTAATATTAAAAAATATTCTTAAACTTTTTATTCATTTTAATTATTACTAACACAGTTTACTTCATATTTAATATTAATTTATTATATCATGATAGCTTGTAGACACTTTAATAACAAATAACGACGATGAACGACGAATTTAATGAAAACTGAGAACTTACATTGTATTGAGTAATTACCTACAATGTACATCTATATGAACAAAAATAATATAGGTGGATATTAATTTGTAGTATAAAACTATCGACCGTACCAAAAGGGGAATTGAGGAATAATAATGAATATTATTACGTCTCAATATTAAAGTTTTATCAACACCCGTAAATGCATGCTGAAAAACTTCATTATGATGCAGTAACGCGTAAACTTTAATCAAAGCGACGCTGAAATATTGAATTTTTATAAATATGTTATTCCTTTCGTAATAAAACATTAAATAATTTTATTATACTAGTTGTTTTAACTATGTAGCCAGAAAATAATTATTAAATAACCCATTATTAATAAATAAACATACATTATATAATATGAATATTGTATGTACAGTGAATCTCTAGATACCGGACACTCTAGGTCACTGAAATTTTGTCGGCTCTTCGGAGGATTCAGTTTGTACTATAAACTACTAAAAATACGTCCGTTATTAAGGGACGTTCTCCGTTAGGTGAAATTTTACTTTAATACAAAAATGATTTATACGATATACAATTAAAAAAAATTGTATGTGCTATAACATATTTTGGTTCAATCGTTATCGCACCGTTACCCGTTCCTCGATAGTAATAATGTCTTTAATATGAAATTAATAATGTGAAAAAATCGTAGGGTGTCAAATTCATTTTAGTGTTGTGTGTCCTAGTTTTGTAGAAATTTCAATAAAATAATAAGATCTCATTATGACTTAGACATTTTGCATACCGCGTTTTCTCTTATATTATATTATAATATTATTATGCTAGTGATTTGAGTAATTCCGTCGTCTGCAGATGTCACGTGTAATCACTAATCGTATATAATATAATGGTATTAATAATATGTTTTATTCATAATAATATTACATTATATGCGCACCATAATTTAATATTTCAACGTAGGTAATGTATATAGGTAAAATCATACTGACTCTCCATCGCAACCGCGATATAATATAATATAGTATATATATATATATATATTTACATATGTATTACACATGGGTAATAGAATATTTCAAACGATTCCCAAGGAACTTCAGAAATTATTTGGTTTGGACAAAGGTGCATAATATTATTATTGCTATTATTATAATGGGAGCATACTACGTTGCATCCGAATTTATTATCAGTAGGTGAATTGCGTCCCACAAAAAAAGATGAGTGGTAATTGCACAGAAATAATTATTAGTCTAATAAAACGAATCGTACTGAATAAAAGTAAAATGTGAAAATATAATACGAGTAAAATACAAAAGATTATCGACGTAATTCTTATCGAATCTAACAACCAACAAGTTGTATTATGTGTACATGTCTCATACAGTCTTTACATAAAAATAATATCCACATAGATTATTAATATAATATTCTTTCATAATATGATATACCACGATATGTATAGATAAAATGTATCTACATCGTTTGATGTAACATACGCACTGGCACACATTATACTGAATACGGATATTCTATCACGGGGCTGAACTGTCCCCATCACACAAATAGTGAGGTTTACAGTTTATGAACTATCGGTTTTAGTGTTTTTAGTAGATAATATCAATAATAATTATATAGCTAACTTGCGTCCCCAAAATGGGTCGCAAGTTATCGGCTAAATTTACTACCTGAAAAATATACCTTTTTTTGGGACACATAGAACATGCAGCCATTATAATACCTGTACGGAAAACAACGACTAACTATATAACGACGAACGGTGTCCTGCCATATATGGGCGCAACGTTGGCTAAGCCTTCCCCCCTCCCCTCCCTCAAAAAAAAAAAAAAACAAAAAAAAATCTTGAAGGTTCTACACCACATTGGAATATGTGAAACATTATTCATATCCACATCAATATCCAAATATCCACCCCGCCCCCTCAAATCTCAAACACTATTTACGTCTATGGCGTCATATGATGAGCACACATCAACTCGACGGTCCCCTTGAACGGCGTCGCGGAAACGATCGTATACATAACTCTAATGCATAACATAATGAATTATAATACGCCTATACCTACTTATCGGGTCACATTATGTGCGCGAGGTACAGTAAATGCATAATACGGAAATCGGCCGCGTTGAATGCAAAACATGGCGGGCGAGAAGACGCGCGCGCGTCTATTATACGTACATAATATATATATATATATATATATATATATATAAGCGATGAATTCAAAGGCCGCGCAAGCCATTTTGCGTTGAATCGGATAGAATATAATATATTATATATGCACACGTACAATATCATACGAGAACCCGCCGCCACTCCACGACAGTCGTCGCGGCGTCAAAATTAAGTGCCTTTTGACGGACGCCTTTGGGCTGCAGAAAGGCCACAAAGTTGACGGGAGAGAGAGAGAGAGAGAGAGAGAGACTGTACGACGACGACGATATATTTATATATACTTTGTACCTGCAACGAACGTATACATAGTACGATATAAATATACAATACACCTAATAATATATACATGTAGAAATGCACGGTTTCGATTTCGCGGTATATATATCGGGTCCTTTTCGGGAAAACCACACTTCCGGCCTCCACCCTCATTGCCCCGCTATCACGGCCTATATCTTTTGTGCGATCCGTTTCCGACTTTTGCGTAATCTTTTACGCGCGCACACGCGGCGTTTATCGTACATAGTTTTGCGATTCAGCGGGTTACATTCTTCCGAGACGATGTAATTAAATCACGCCACGCTAACATTACAATAGTATATTATTGTTATATTATAATGTTGTTATACGATACGTATATTATGTTATCAATAAACGTATATGTGCACATCATATTTATATATAATACTAAAGTGAGTTATCACCGCGAATGTCGGGTCAGAGCGATTCGACGGCGGTCAGAAAAAAAAAGGGTCCGACTTCCGGTAACAAAATACGATAATATGTATACCTACAGTTTTATGAGTGCACTGCAAATATAATATAACTATATATGCGGCGAGTGCGTTCGCATATAATATATTATTATAACATTTGTACCTTTAGGTACACGCGTGCGGATGGTGTAATATTTTTTGTACAATAAAATATGATAACCGGGTAATAGATATAATAATACGTATAATGTTATACAAGCTTTTATATATGACGTAGGTATACAATCACATGTTGTATGCACGTCGACGCGCTTTTTTTCCGGCCGGAGCAGCTGTGCAGACATATACTATTTTATACGCACACGAGGAAGGAATCCGATCGATCTCGTCCGTGTATATACACATCACCGTATGCGGAGAGATAACGTCGTCGTCGTGCGTTAGGTACCTATCTACCTATAATACTATAATATTAATAATATGATATATATATATACATGTGTGTATACGACGCGATAACGCCGCAGCAGCAGCGTGCGAGTGTATAATAATATGTTTTCGACATAATAATGGGTGAAATTGAGTGTGACGCGGAGAAGAGGGTCGTAAAAACAGTATTTTATGAAGTGGAAAACAAACCAAAATTTCACCTTATGAAAAAAAAAAAATGGAAAGGTACGACTACCTACTATTAAGTCAACGACGGATCAGCTGCTCGAAAATTTACGTTTTTTTTTCTGTTTTTTTTTCCTCTCGCCTTTTTTGTCCATTCTCCGGCACACGGTGAATTCCTGCGCGTTGCAGTAGGTATATAATATAGGTAGGTGGTACCTACCACTATATTAGTATTTAGTACCTACGTCCCGCGTGTGTGTATGTGTGTGTGTATATACGTGTATAATATATTATATATTATATAATAGAGGTGTGTTGGAAATCGCAGCGAGTCAAGGAAGGAAGAGGAAAAAAAAAATACAACGAATTCTTAACGCCAGCAGCAGCAGCCCTCCTCCTGTCCAGCGCAGAAAGGGAAGAAAAAGAAATCTGTTTGGGGTGGGGGAAGGCTCGCGATATTTGCCGTGCCGACCGGATGCGCGAGTCTGGTTCTCATGCGTATTTATACTTATATATATCATACCATATAACATACAACGATAATATTTTATAATGTAATATTGTATAACGTCATTCGTCGGTTAGGTCAAAATACAATATTAATATTCGGCGCGTTCAATCATACGTGAACGATACACGTCGTACACCTATACTGCAGGGTCATTTGCACGCAACAAGAATATTTTCACTCCCTTTTTTTTTTTTTCATTAAAAACCGAATATATTTGGACATTGATATTTTGAGTTTCTAAGTATGCTCGTGGACCATATTTTTGAATACTTGGAGTGTCTTGTGGCGATACCAACTTATTTTTTTTCCAAATGAGAATCACCTTTTTTTACTTATGAATTGTTAATCAAATAACTTTTTTAAAATGTCGATGTATCTAAATCGATATTTGAACGAATAGTTTTTAAACTATTTAACTTAGTGTACTGTAGAAAATAGGCTGGAAGACATAGGGATATGGTGATATGAATATTTCAGTAGGTAATTATTATGGATCTATATTAACAATTTATAACTTGTAAATATTGTACTATTGTAATAAATATGGTTACCAGACCAATATATAATATCATCTATTTTATATATTTTATAAAACCTTATTTTGAAAGACTATTATCCTAAGTAGATATACATTTTAATTCCGAAAATGAGAATTTTAATAAATGTATTAATAATTATTAAAGGGACAAACGGGGATGAGCGTGTTTGGTGAATCACCCTGTAGGTAGTCTGTACATTATATATAATATATTTTGATCGATTGAATATAGGGCTTTGACACGGACATTATATATACTGTTCTTATTATAATCTGTACCAAGAAATAAAAGCGTCTTGCGTTGTCTTCTTTTAATTTTTCGAATAATTATACGATACTAGCTCATGTATACAAACCAGGACTTACATTTGAAAAAAGAAATGTTGTTTTACGTCATTTGCAGTCTAAACGTTATATTATTTTTGTGTTTGTCGTTATTTAAAAGTAAAACGTTGTACAACTTTTGCGTTTATCGTTGAAAATAATATGTAATGTGAGAAAATGTTCGTTTAACGACATTCTATACATTATTACGTTTTGCTTTATGCCTTGTTTACTGATATAATATATTATTTTTATCATCGTTATGTTTTGTTTTGTGGTATTTAATTATTTTTGTTTACTTTTTTCCGTTTGAAACGCGTTTACAAATTTCAATTGTATTATGTTTGCAAGCTCTGATACAAACTATATTTAGTCTACACATAAATTTATATTTTATGTAGATACCTACCAACGTTTTATACTCCTCTAAAATTAACATCTCGACTCTAGTTCGACGACGAAGGTTTTTTTCGAACATCGAACGACAAATTGTACTTATTTTATAAAAATGAAATAATTTATTCGTCTAAAACAAAGTCAGCGGATGACAATCTACAGTACGATTGATGCCAAAATATAAAAATAACATTTACACAACTGCTATAATATTATGTGTATGAAAACGTAGTTATATATATCATAATAATAATAATAATAATTATTATTATTATTATAATACAAGGACAATCATAATCAACTCGTGTTGTTTAGAAAATTTAGATTACCAACAACAACAATACACAAATCAATTAATTTATTACACAATGTCATACAAGCTCGTTTTAGAAAACCGAACCTCGCAGCAACAATAAAATTGAACGGTCTAGCTATAAAATTTAGTCCGCCAAACGGCGTTAATCGATATCATTATTTTGTTTCATTATTTATTTTCAAACAATTTACCGACATTACCAGTTTCTTTTGTTCTTGAATCGAAACAAATATTGATGAATTGACTAATAGCTGTATGATACGTTTACCGTAATGATATTATAATATTTCATAACGCAATATTATAGCTGTATGCTATTATATTATACAGAACGATATTGCAATAATAATATCCGAATTTCAACAATATAATTATGGGTGCAGTTTAGGAAGGTTTGACTAGGGGGGTTTGAGGGGGCCGAACAATTGGTGGAAATTCGACACGAGTTCTAGGGGCGCTGAGATTGTATGTAGGTACATTTATACCCATAAGCTTAAGCTGCTTATGAATAACTTCGTTCGCTACATCATTTTGTTCTTTGTACCTAGGTACATAATAGGTATAATAATATCATTTAACTTACGCTGCACACAATATATATGACTCATATGTGTGTTATATAACACACAAATAAACGTGCGAAATAAATTGAATGGGATAAAAAATACTAACAAAATAAATACACATCGATATTCACCGATAACATCAGGTAATATTTTATGAGTTTATTATTTTTATTTTTGCAAAACAAATAACGATAAATATGTTAATTTTTTTTTCTAAATCTTTTTCTGTGTGTTTTATAGATTGATTGTAAAATCTGCCATGAACCATATTATTGCACACCGTGTCATACACTACACGACTAGATTCTAGTATATACATAAATCAGAAAAGGAGTGCTTGCACTATACGCGTAGACGAATTTATCGGTAATGTATCACGTAAAAGCTTATACGTAAGTTTGGGTACGATTCAAAAGAATACACACATATATATATATGACGATTTCAATGTTAACGAGTTCAGGGATATTTTTTTGATATTTCTGTTAAAACATAAAATTCCATTATTTAAAATATCTTAAAAACCAATTTCAATAACGCACAAAAAGCGTAGATTGAAATAACAAAAAAAATATTTTATTATGTAGTTGTTAGACTTGCTGATTTTGATATGAGTCATTGTAAGTTGCAGATTATTTTTCTCTAAGTTTCGCTACATTTGCATAGGTTATTATTAATTGATCAATAATCTATATGTGAGCAATAATTAGCCAAGTTTAACTCATTTACACCTTTCTCGGGTTTAAAAATATTCAATTGTTAAGATGTTTGGATATAATTATTCTTATATAATAATAAACGCTATACCTATGTATAAGAAGTATTTAACATTTAAATCTTTGTGTTATTCGCCGTTTAAAACTACATAATTGGTGAGAGGGTTGTATGACCTATATAATTATAACGTCTACCCCTCAGAAAAAAAAATAAAATTCTATATAGTTACACCATAGTTGCGCATACTGTTTAAACAAACGTACAAATATCAATAAGAAATATTGTAATGCGCTTAAAATAGAAAAAAAAATTACAATGTGTAATACATTTTTTTTAGACATTCACATAATATACAGGATCATTCAAATGTCTTGTTGTACAAACGATAGTGATTGTGCAACAGTTTAATGAATGCTCCACCAAAAAATACGTAACACGAAACCCGAATGACCCTGCATAACGGGGTCGTTACTTTTATGTCTGACCAATATGCGTGATATTGAGTGCATTTATGCGTTAGTTATCTATATAGCATTGTTGTTATAGAATTTTCGCAATCAAATTTGTTCACGTTATACAAGTACACAATATTATACAAATTTTAATGAAATAAAATTGTGTGAATATCTACATAATGTCACTGTCATTGTTGAGTGGAAATCGATGTAAAAGTTCCGTATAGTTCATCAATTTCTAGCGCAAATCTAATAAATATAATATCGCACAAAATATAATCATTAATATAACCACTAAACTGCCGAGGGTTAAATAAACTATTGCGCTGATTTCGATTTGAACAAAGAGTATATATACCTATCCGATATTGTTGTGAATAACGAAACAATAATATTAAATATTTTATTTTGCTCCGAAGTCCGAGGTACCGGCCGTATAAAATATAAATTGAAAAAATCAATAATTTAAGAACTTGTGTGTTTGCACTCTTCAAATATAACAAGATATTTGGTTTTAATAAATAATATCATATTATTTTAGTTATTATTTGGTAAACACTAAATACGCAGTGACTTAACTCGGTTCCGGTAAAATTTGATCATTGGAAAATATATCCGAAAATCAAAACCAATAAAAATATTTTTATTCTCAAGACGATGATGATAATAATAATAATAATAATAATAATAATAATAATAATAATAATAATAATAATAATAATAATAATAATAATAATAATAATCACTACAAAATTTATACATTTAAAACCACTGACAAGTCGTTGTCCACAGTTGTTATAATAGGTATTTTAAAATATAATTGCTTATTTTCCAAACAAAGAAAACAAAACTATAATCGCCCATATGTACTAAATGATTCATTTAACATAGGACACTCATTATTTCAAAAAGTATTTACGTTTTTGGAAATATTTTTGTTCTATGATATGAAGTCGTTACAAAATAGCATTTTTCAAAAAAAAAAAAAATTTTAAATACTTTTTAAGTTTTTACTTTTTTAATAACAACATAAAGTTTTAATTTTATAATCCAAAGCAGAATATTTTTCTGAGTATTTTGATACATAAAAATTGAATTTTAGACGAGTTGTTTTTGAGTTATCAGTATTTGAAGTTTCGATGAGCAGTGTGGGGTGATAGCGAGTACCCCGCAAAATGATGGTCCACTATTCCGCTCATTTAAACTTCAAATACTTACCTATAACTCAAAAACAACTCGTCCAAAATTCAATTTTTATGTATTAAAATACTCAGAAAAATATTCTGCTTTGGTTTATAAAATTAAAACTGTATGTTATTATTCAAAAAAGTAAAAAATTTAAAAAATAATAATGTTAAAAAATATTTTTTTTTTTTGAAAAAAATGTTGTTTTGTAACGACTTGATACCATGTAATAAAAATACTATCAAAAACGTAAATACTTTTTAAAATATTGAGTGTCCTTACGTTAAATGGATCACACTGTATATGGGCAACGGTAATAATATTTAATAAGTTATTTGATATCAGTCCCATGCAGATGGCTTCGACCGTAATGGTGGTTTATTTCCAACTTGCTCGTATCGTGTTCAAATAGTCTCTCATATTGTGTCACAGTGATTCATCGAATTTAAACACTGGACAAACGCCAAGATTCCACTCCATTTATTTTAATAATTTTCGCACACACACGGAGACTATTAAAGGTCAAAGTGTATATTATACAAAATGAATAACTTTACCGTATCACAGTGCATATTTCTATAGCGCTACAGTGGCATTGATGTATTATAATATAGAATATGCATTAGCGATATAATAAAAGTTTATGATTTGCGTCGAGAGGACGCGACAGTGAAATCAGTCGCCTCTGTCTGGAACACACGTGATATAACATTATTATTGTTGTAAATAAACCCGTATCTACTTCACATCGCGACGACCTGTTACAGAAATGAACGAGAACCGTGCATACAATATTATGCATGTATAATACAGTGCGATTATTTTTACACGACTCACACGTTGTCTCAAAATGTATTAATGTTTTTGGAAATTATTTTTTTTTTTTAAAGTTAATTGTTTTCTTGAGTGTCAGTTGCTTAAATTTTTAATTCAATATTTCAAAGTAGAATATTATACTATGTACAATATAAATAATGTTTTTACTTAGACTGTATTATGTGAGTCGCGACGACGGACGAATGCAAAGTAAGCAGAACTTCAGCTGGTTTTATTTTTTATTGGATGTGCATACAGAGACGACTACAGGTTTCGCCGTGGATCTATTCTTAATATTTAGGTGTACATGGGCAGTCATGTAATTTTGTTTGCACATTTTAAAATGTGTATAACGTGTTTTTTGCAACTGTTTTTTTTTTGTCCAAAGTTTGCACACAGGACGACCGTCTGTCGAGTTTAAGTACGACGCGTCGTAGGTTTATGTATAGGAAAAAGGCGTTCCTTCACAATTGATTTGAACCATCGAAACGTTATTAAATATGCAAAAACAGCATAATATTATACTCGTATTAAGGTACGGTTTCCCTGCAGCGTCTAGACGCAGCGTCCAGACGCAGCCAGACGCAGCGTCTAGACGCGGCGTCTGGACGCTGCGTTTACCCTGTTTTCCCTGTAGCGTCAGACGCCGTAGATTTTATTATTATATCCCACTAGTTTGACTGCGACCGTTGTCTCTTTCGCACGTAGTTTTCACGTATAAGTTCTGGT
>JACXSJ010000899.1:0-146718 GCA_014851325.1 Pentalonia nigronervosa | reverse complement strand
GTGTGTGTGTGTGTGTGTGTGTGTGTGTGTGTGTGTGTGTGTGTGTGTGTGTGTGTGTGTGTATACACGCGTACGAGAACCTGATAGATAATAGTACCTATATTAAGTGAACTCCGTAGTTTGTGCGGATATAAAAATTCCGAAATCATCGTCACCGCTGGTATTTTTTTGTCCGCTGAAAACATTAATTACTTACATATATGGCTACATAGTGCGAGACAAAATGTCTATATAAATGCACACAATGTCGCTACAGTATCAGCTCTGAAGAACGATGCATTTTATTATATTATAACATACTAGCTAACCCCTTGCACTCCGTTGTCCGTCAAATAAATAATATTTTATGCATGAAGTAATATTATAAGGTTAATTAAAATTATGTATTCACAATTCACTAATTTTAAGTACACCATGAAAACCAAGTTCCGTTACCTAGTTCAATATTTTAAATAAAAAAGAAAGAAAAATAAATGGTAACCAATACTATACATTTATTGGCCTGAGGACAAATTTTCGGTTAAATTAAATGTCAGGGACGTACAGAATGACAGAAATACAGGTTAAAATTGTATCCAATCATAATAATTATTTTATTTTTTGTAACCAATGGCAAAACCATTTATAAACAAAAATCCTTGTGTGAGCACCTCTTTAAAATGCGAATTTCCGAAAATCCTGTCTTCAAACACCATCACTACATGGTTGTATGAAGGTACTGTCAAAATGTAAAGTCTTTATATAACTATCATAGTTTAGGCTCTCCGTTAATCAGTCAGTCAGTTAGGGCATATGTTCGATTGAAAACTTTCTATAACGAATCTTAAGGGATTAAGTTTTTTTTTCATTATAGAGAGTTTTCGTAATAGAGCGGGTTTAAAAAAAAAGAATTATTATGTAAACAACCAATCATTATTATACAATGGTTACGTTGTATAGTTTTTCGTTGTAAAGAGTTTTCGTTCTAAAGAGTTATCACTGTATATACTAGTTAGGTATAATGCATATTATATAGAAATATGTATATTATAAAAAATCGTATCGATATATCAGCGGGTATAATCACTTCGAGAAGTTCTGCATCGTGTTTATCGATATATTATGTATAATATCATATGTTATCGTACCGTATACCTTCTAATACCTTCTACTCGTTTAATTATTGTTATTCGCAGCAAATATAATATCGAAACAAAAATAATATAATTCATAGTATCACGATAAAAAAAAAAAAATGTGTTTGTTCCATAGATTTCTAGAATACACCTAATATTATTATTTATATATTTTTTTAAAAGAACGATGCGACTAACGAACGGCGGCGATAAATAAGTAAAAAATATACTCTTTTGGGATGACGATTTACGGTGTAGGTTAGTTTGCACACTATATTGCAGCGGGTAGGTAGATGTAAAACGCAAAAGTGATTATAATTTTATGACAAATCTGCAATTTAAATTATTTTTAACGCAGTAAACTATGCAGAATTACATATCGATCGTTTTAATGTATTATATAATATCAACCGAAGTTCAAAAAATTAAAATTGGAGTAAAAAACGATATTTAAATACCGATAAGTTAAATAATAGATGACATGACCGATTTGATATATTATTGCACAACGAAAAAAGGTTTTGTGATGGTGTCAAAGACGGTGTTTACGAGTATAATGTTCGCTGCAGCCTGCTCACGAGGCTGGAGAACTCTATCTTTTTCGGTGACCAATTGGATTATTAATATAATGTAAAATTGGATCACACTAAACAAATTGTGTCCCGACGAAATTTCTCGATTTGAATTTATAAAATTTATTTTATTTAACATTTCTTCATGTGTAATTATTTTTAATTTACATTTGTATTAATTATAAATATGACAAAACAATTGTCGCATAAATAATATAGTATGTGTAAAATATTATAATAAACAAATTTCACTATTTAAATTTTTGCTTAATGTGTAATATTATTAAAATTTAATTGTGTAGTTATATTTATTTTTAATTTATATATTAATTAAACGAAACTCGTGTAACCTGAAAACATCGAGAGACATAATTCAGTATTTGGGACACAACTCGTTTACAGCAGCCATCGGATAGTCAGTTATTGCATTCGCTTATAAGTCCGAGTACCTACAACCCACCGATATTTGGCAGAAATTTGTGACAAATCGTAATGCTTACGTTTTATTTAGATTTTACGGTCTGAGGACTGATGGGTATTATTATATATGCGTATTGATTTTACAAAGACACGACGCTTACATTTTTCTTTTTTTACGTTATTCGTAAACACGATATCGCAGACAGGAGGGATAGGTATACCTCTACTCTAAAAATTTCACGTTCATATACATGTGCACATGCATATAAAATACCTATCTTATATATCACCGGAAAACTCATTTCCAAGAAGTCGTTTTTCTCGACGCCGCAGTTTCACTGAACGGTTTTACGAAACCGCTGACAAGATATATAATGATAAGTCGAAGAGAGCATCATCGCGCGGTGCAGCTGGTCTTAGCCGCGAGATCGGGATTTATCTATATATTGGCTTTTGGCAAATCGAATATACCTACGTATCACGCTACACGATCACTGCCGTTGTATTAAACGTGTCTCGCCTACTATCAAAAACGAAACGAAAACGAACGAAATTCGAAAAATCGATATTGGCATACGGTCTCACCTGCAGAGCCGCGTGCAGTATTTATATTATATATTGTACAGCGTCGATATCTGTAATGTTTTCCGCTCTTCATCGTTTATTTATCGAAAACAATAATTTTTCTTTTCTCTTGTTATACTCGTTATATTTCTTGTTGATTTCACAAAAAAACGTTTTTAATTAATCTATCTAATGTTGAAAAACTCCTGTAAATAAAATAAACACAACAGTGAAGGAATAATCCATTTCTAAACAATAGAACGCACCGTTGACATGTGCATACATAACTCTTAAACATTGATGCGGTTATCACTTATCAGAAAATATACAATATTCATAATTTATATATAGATGAAAATTAAAAAACAAAGAACTTCAAGTATGAAATAGAAAGTACGTAGGACCTACATAAAGCCCACGGGATGTGGACATGCGCTTATGTAATATATAGTTTATACATAAAGCAATATGCATCTGATGTTTTAATTGAATCTGAAATTCCACTGTGGGACTTGGCCCAGAAGTCTCCCACTAGATACGCCCCTGGAGTCCAAACATATCGGCGTTAGCCGCTGCCGGACAGGATTTGTAGTCGTGCGTGTACATGTAAAACAGCTAATATTACACAAAATATGCAGTATAACCATAGTCAATATTATATACACGAGTTCATCCCTGTACGGTTTACCGCGAGCGAAGTGTCTACTAATTATTATAGTAGTTGTAGTATAGATGATTATTGGTTAGTGCGGTCTCGATAAAGACAATTTTTTTATCGATCCGACATCTGCCAATTTTTGAATTAAATAATTAATTTGAATATTATTTATTTATTTATTTTTTACTCAGTATTTCAAAGTTATTATTCCAAAGTACAAACTAAAATGGTATGTATAAATGTTTGTGGTTCCACTTATCACCATTATTATTATGATACCGCACCTATTAATTGCATGTAGGTACCTCATTAGTATGCGCTCTTCGATCACACTTGAATACATTTTATACATACATTCTACCCGCGTATAAATAATAATATCCACGAGTATAATAATTATATCTCTACATAACTTATACTACCGCCGCAACGTTGTCGTCGAGGGTGTGTAGGAAAGATATCAACAGTGAATAGAGAGGGGGCTTTTAATCGAATCTCGGATTTACAATAATCCATTATTTTTTGGGTATAAGACATATGTACATATTATATTGCTATGTGTCGTTGCAGTTTAGAGGGAATTTCAACGACCTATTGATCCAACTGTAACAAAAAAGACTTACAAAATCAAAATAGAACGGTTGCAGTTTACTGGCTATTAACCAGAACGTCTCGAACACATATTTTAACGGCACAAAGCGATACATTCACACTGTACACACACACACACACACACGCGCGCGCGCGCGTTGTGTGGATGGCGGATCACAAATATATCTCCTCTTTGCCTTGCCTTCGAGCGTGCGCGTGTACACGACGCGTATACCGCTGCAGCGCGTTACACTGCCGAGAGATCGTCAATCTAAATTTGTTTGAAATAACTGGCGTCTAATATTGTTATTAGTTATTATTATGCCAGTCGAATATCGTTTGTAAGTGCCTAGAGAGTTGAAAATTGAAACATAAAATATGCGTGAATTATACAGTGATTAAAATTCTTCTCTTAGGCATTTTTTAGTCTATTCGGCTACTCAACGGTATATCACATCTAATAATGGCTATAATATAACAAAACGATAAGCGATATATTATTATGACAAAATGTATCATGTTATCGTCGTATTATTGTACACACTTTACGCGTTGACAATATTAATAATTTAACAGCAACGTAGAAAATCGTGTAGGTATATCTCCTACCTACTTATACCACGACCGCGAATGTAATAATATATTTTTTTATCGTATATATATGTATTTACATATAATAACATAATTAATATACTACTTCTGTAAGCATAAAAGCTTGTGATAGAGTAGAGAGTTAAACATAGCGGGTGAATATAACAATATACAATATGATGATACTTATATAAATATACTATTTAGGTAATATTTATAAAAAAGACTATACTTAATAGCGTAGTATACAGCAATGGTATCAAATGAAAAAAAAAATACAATTGGTTATTTTACAAACGTATGAATGACAACATTAAATGCGGACTTTTATTGTGAGCTGAATAAATCCGAGAAAAGCCACCTAAACTAATAAACATTAAAACCAATTTGTTTCCATTCAATACCCAACAGGCAATATTTTTCTTGCATAAACGGTTGGTATTTGATTTAAATAGTTTGGACCAAGATAATCAACAAAAGACTTTCCAAAAAATTTTTTAATATAACTGACAGGGCTACCATAGCCTTTAAATTCTTTTACACGATCGCAAATTACATTACATATATAAATATATATTATTGTAGATCGCAAAATCCGACAAAGAACTGCAAAATTAAAAAAAAAAAATAGGTATACCTACCTACTTAGAAGCGTTTCGCGAACAGCTGTCACTGGACGTTATTATGGTATACGATATAATATTATAATTATTATAAATTAAAATATACCTACAGGCTATATTTGTGTTCCGCCGTTTTTCGCTATCGCGTGGAATATAGAAATTTTGTTACTATTGTTATTTTTTATTCAATCATGAAATCGCGATATTACCGAGTGTTTAATACGACTAAAACATAGTGCATAAATAATTCATGTCGAAACACTGCATACCGCGTATGGGTCCTATATAACATTGTGTGTAACACGTCGAAACAAGAGCAGCGCTTCGTGATTATAGGTATGCTGCTGCGAAGACGGTTGGCTGTATATACCCACAAATATAATATATCGCGTGAAACGCGTGGAAATCGTATGGGAGAATAAAAATATGTATCGCAGCTAATAAACACTGTTCCGGTGTTATATTATTATTACGAGGGCTGCGCGGTTTGCCGGGTTTTGTGTGAGCACCGCGCGCGAGATATTATATAGGTACCTATGTCCTAATTATTCTCCCGTCACACCGCGGCGCCCCTCCCCCTCCCCCCCACCGAAGCGGATCGTATATCGGTATTATACATTATTACAAGTACAACAGAAAAATACGCATATACTATTATTATTATTATTATTATTATTATTATTTTTGTATTTTACACAAAAACTTTAATGGTTCGATCACTGTGCGCGTATAATAATTATGGGTATAGGTATAGTTATGGGCACGTTGCACGTATTCCCGCGAAAGCAGATGAGCGCGCACCGTGCACGGGAAGCGCATGGACCGTCATCGCTCAGATCACTTATTTTTTTTTCGTTTTATCTCGTAAAAATTTAAAACTGTTTTCGTACGTTTATTGAGTAATTTTAATAAACTCCATATTCCATAGAATATATAGTTAGGCACTAATTCGTCATTATTTTCTACTCGTATACGTATAATGCTCGTATACTGCTCTATATCCCAGGGGTGGGCAAACTTTTTTGATTGAGATCTACCGAGAATATATTTTTTCTTTAAAGGTTGACTAAGTATTTATCACTAATATTAATAAAATAAACATGCTTGTATAAATAATACAATTATCAGGTGCAAAGTTATCTAAAAATAAATGTTTCACTTCTATATAAACTTTTTCATAATAAATTAGCATTATACAGTTGGCGTAGAAGCGTGCATCGCATATTATTGGCCAGTTAATTATAAACTGGGGAATAGTCGCTTACACTGCTAAACGAAAACGCTGTTTTAAATGATCATCAAAATGTGTAGTTCGGTATTTAGCTTTTATAACTTTCACGTGAGAAAATGAAGTTTCACACAAACAGGTTAATCTTAAATACGTATATATAACTGTAATTATACTAAATATATTATATAATAAATACTAACAAAAGGGGATCGAGATTTTAAAATCGTTTTAGATCGACACGTCGATAGTAGCAACTCGCAATAACACGTGTTCAGTAACTTTTTAGTTGATATTTTGAAATTAATCGATTTACGCGCACATATTATACATCAGCGAATAATAATATTGTGTATTGTTTTTTGTGTCCGACTGTAGAACTGATTTATGAGCATCGTTAGATCATTCATTGCCGATCTTAACGCGAGTATAATTTTTCAGTTTTACTCTGCTGCTGTGCGATTAATTTTCCGCTGAAATCTACCTGCGCTAGTCCTCCCCCTCCCACGAATCCACCTCTGTACGCCAGGCGACCTACTCACGCAGCCTTCTCTCTGTACCTATAATAATAATATTATAATAATGCGGTTGCGAGTACATAATATAATATGTAGGTATACCACGGATCGAATACCTATTTATATTATCCTGGATATTATTTTTTTTTTTTTAACATTTATTTATTTACGCCATCTGTTACATATTACTATATTATTAATGTATGTAATAACCATATATACGTATACCACCCATAATACGTGCTTGAACAATAAGTTTCATAATTTATATGTATGTAGAATAAACTATAACAAGTTATAAAATTTATTGTAAATTATTTATTTTTAGTTTATTATTATTATTATATAATATTTTAATTTATTATGTAATAAAATATTGTAAAATATTTTATTTTGCAAATGTTTATTGATTTTTACTACAAGAACGTCGGGTGTTAAGTATATGATATCACTTTTTACATACACATATAAATATATAATATACCTATAGTATTTAAAGTTCGCGGGATATATTCATAGGCGTGCGCACGGGAGGGGCAGGGTGGGCAGCTGCCCCTCCTGCGAGCTGAAGTTTTCTTCCAAATATTGTTTTTAAAAACATAATATTATAATAATATAATTTTTATATAAAATACTTCCATGACTAATATTAATTGAACTAACTAATAAAGTAATAACCAAAATAATATTTAACTATATACTATAAAATATATTTTTTATTACATTCTGCCTCCCCTGCCAGCATGGTCTGCGCACGCTTATGGATATATTATATCATATTTTTTAGTAACTGCAGTGTTAGGGATAACCACGATTTATTTTATGTATACCCGGCAGGATTTTTTACAAGGACCGTTTTCATTGTGAATAATATACCCCTTTTCGAGTTTAATCTTTAAATATTCGGAGTCGTGTATCACACAAAAATATACCTATATCTAAACTATTATTCGGTACACTGGTAATATTATACACAACGACGTGAAGTTTACATATTATATATTATTTTCATATTATTTTACGCGTAGGTTTGTGCAGACCTCAACTCAGCTCACAGTATTTTTGGGCCTCTTTCTTTATATTTTGGGCCTTCTTCTATAATCCAAGACAAGTAATAAATTACTATGTATGAACATATCAATTAATTTTTTTTACAGAATCTTACAACATATAATTATAATAAAAATAATATAACATAAAAATGTACGCTGAACGATGAATATTATTACTTAAATTATTGAATTTATCTATTTTTAAATGTAAATCAATATTTGAAGCCATCTGTTTCTCTGTAAATAGTAGACAGACTTAATATAGTTAATAATGAAATTCAAACGATTTTGGTTTGATTTGGTTTGATATGGTATACTTCTTCTTTTATATTAAAAGCGATGGTTTTTACACGAATATATGTAAAATGTACTTGCATTTCATTATAACACTTATGAGAAATCCTAACACGGAATTATTCTTGTTATTTAGTTTTTTCACCACAATTTATTCTAGAATAATTCAAATTTGAATTACGCAATAATTGCAAATACTGGCCTCTGGGGGTCTAACTTTTAGAATTCTAATTATAAAATGTCAGGAGATGAGCATCAGTGGCATATACTAAGTACCACTCCTGCACACGCCTATAATAAAGATAAATATTTTCTGTTTGTTGGTATATATATATATATATATATAACTTTAAATGCGTATAATCAGGATCAATCCCCTCTCTCCGCAAGGATGCGCCAATGATATTTCTTAACCTTATCTGACCTATATGTACCTCACCACCTAATACCTATATTATATTATTTGTATTAATTGTTTTTATTAACCAATTAATTCTGTATTGCTGTTGGATTTGTATAATATATATATATATATAGTAGTTTTCATTGGCGAAAATAGCAGGATGGCTGGGGGCATATCTCCTCCCCCAAGCAGTTGTATAGCCCCCTGAAAGAAATAAAGATTTTACACCACAGTAGAATATATGAAAAAAAATGTTTATCATTGTATAGATCAAAATTTTCAACCTCTCCCAAAATCTCTTACACTATTTGCGCCTAAAATGATTTATAGGACAGCCTTTTTTGAAACGATTGGATCGAAATCGCTTAATATCTAAATCTAAATAATATAATATTATACCTACATATTTCAATATATTTTATAACTGCCCTCGATGCGCATATTACAGTCCGAGTTCGAAAAAGTCTCGTCATCGTCGCACCGTCCGTCGACACCACCGCGCACTAATCGACAACCACACTATATTATTTATTATCATATTAATTATTATCGTTAAATCATTGAATATGGTAGAATATAGCAGTGATCTTTGATCACGTATCGATTGTTCCTACGACGCGCGATGCGTGTAATCTGACAACCTATATAATATATTTATTTTATATTGGACAATACCAAAATATATTGCTTCTTCGGGGCTAGCCAGTAGCCACCACCATTTTAATAGGTAACGAAGGCATTTATTATAGACAGTAGAAAATCTGCGTAGTCGATTTCGAGTGACCGTTCCCACGATCGCGCCTATTATTGTTTTCTCCGCACAAGCGAATCTATCTATTTTTCCCGTTACTCATACGCATCATTACGTTTATTAGTATCGTTATTATATAATATTATACCACCGCGTAGGCGTATCCGACAATTATTTTTATCGAGTTATGTTTTACGTTTTTTATGCGTGTGTATAATACATAAAAGCGAGCCCATCGCGTCAATGCCAAGCTCGTTGTTTTGTCGTCGTCATCATCATAAAATATTACACACGCCACACCATTTCATCAACGTATATTATAATAATATTAATATAATAACAATGTTGTCCACTGTTTAATTTTGTGCAGGCGCTCGGCAAAAATAATAATATTGTCATGACTCGATGCTGTACACACTACGTAATAATATTATAACACTCACATGATAGACACCATTCTAACGATACGCCTACTATTATTATGATCACGATATTTTTATTTATATAATTTTTGAAATTTTTACATTCCGATTTTACTTTCGTTGTCTCTGCGTGCTCTCTTGATTTACTGTTTATTTATTACCATAATATATTAATGCGGGTAATCAAATTGTCTTAACCCGAAGACGGTTAGGTTAGGCATAACCGGTACTCCGGTACACGGTAGCCACGGCGGTCTGCCGCAGCGAATAAAAACAATATCGGGTCCACCCACGGCGGTCGCGGTGTGCGGGTCTCTTACACACTCCAAATATTTCAATATATCATTTTACTCCGCCGAAAGTAAATACGACTTACTGGTCGCAACCGAACCGAAAATTAGACGTTCGCACTCGCCGAATACCGTTTGCGCGAGGCGGCATCCAGCCCACATAATTATATTGGAACAGATACGATGACGACAACAACAATAACAATAATATAAAAATATATAGGTCGTGAACGGAAAAAAAGAAAAAAAAAAAACCGATTAGCGTTTAACGTAATTGAAAATTGGCGTTTGACGCGTCGATCGCGGGTGCCGTTGGGTGTCGGCGGGTGGGAGGTGCGAGATCTCTTCCGCGGTCTAGAAGTGGCGCACGGTAGGTTCGGGCGGCTATTTGTCGCGCGGACGTGCGTGCGCGCGACAGAGAAGAGACGCGACTACGCGCACGTCCGAGTGAGAACGTCGCGCCGCCGGCCCAACGCGTCGTCGTCGTCGTCGGCCGTCGCTGCCGTCTCGGTCGGAGGGGTATTGACTCCTGCCGCCGCCGCGCGCACATTGTCTTCACCGACCGCCACACGTAACGTCCGGGCGCGCATGCACGACGGATCCCCCTCTCGCCCGCCGCCGATGCCAAATAGAAATTTCACTGCCACTCCGCACTTGTATAAAAAACGATATCGTACGGCTTTCTCTCGGGTCATCGTCGCCGTGGTGATTCACACTCGACGGCGGCTTGTATTATATATTATAATATACCGCGGTCGTGGTATAGGTACCTATAGCAAAATGTTATAATAGAATATAATACCTACGTAAAATACTATTTTATTATAAGAGATCTTTTAGGTTTTTTTTTTTTATCCAAGACGAAAGATAAATTCTAATAAGAGATACTGACTGCAGTAATTGACAAAGGAGTAGATCCAAATGTTGACATTTCTAGAATACATAATAGGCCCTCTTAAGCAGGCTATCAAAATGTTCTATAAACTGTGCGATCATATTGTAAAGCCCCTCAAAAAATCAAATCCAACGACATAGTCACGCCAATCAAAAATCGCGGACCAGTTTGTTATATTAATATCATGTTATTAATATATAAGTGAAATGGCGGTGTCTTCTTTAGTAATTATTAAACAGTAAAGAAACAAAAATGAAAACATTATAAAATTGTAAAAAAAAAATTATTGTCTGCACGATAAATGGGTATAGCTCTCCGTCTATATGAATGGACATGATACCCACCGATCACCCAATATAGTAGGGTTTGGTATTTTCGGAATTCAATCCTTACAAAACGGAAAAAAAATAGTATTTTATGGGTGAAGAACAATTTTGATGTATTTTGGCTTTACCTAGCGAAGCATATGGATTTGCCTGTAGTTAGTACGCTATAAAGATCGACGCTTAAAAAGTGCATATGCTATAATAATAATATATAGTCGTAACGACCGCGTCAAGGCAGTGAAATATTGCACAACTACGTTCGTGTAACGCCGAAAACGATCTCCTAGGTCGTTGCTTCGAACCGCAGCGAGTGCGTACAGCACTTACAAACGAAACAACTTCGAAATCGAAAGTGAGTGTAATAATATAATCTATTTTAAAATCGTAGCGTAGATAGTATACGTATTCGATAGTAAAGTATATACGATATTGAGAGATAAGCAGTGATTAGCCCAGATATTGGGGAGAGGGACTGAAGACCTCCATAGACCATACATTTCCCTAAAAAAAAACCCAACGGAACTTTATCCCCCTATTCATTGCCTATTTTTACTATAAAAATAATTGTTTTTACTCTATAGTTTCATTTATGTTTTATGATTATTAATAGTTGTATTCACGACTTGTTTCAAGTATTACTTAAAAAAAATGTAATGTTAGATGTATTATCATTTACCAAATTTTTAAAAAGTTAAGTTAAGTTAAGTTTTTAAAGTTTTATAAAAAGTTTTAAAGGTACCTACATAGTATATACTTTTAATTTTGACCGAATAGAGCTCGTAACTAAAGTTATCCACGATAAAATACAATATAAAACTTGACAACAAAATATAAATACACTTTATAGTACATTAAACAAGTAAAAATTACAGAATGTCTTAAGCCTATTGCGCAGTGATAACGTTGGCATTGGCGTTGAATATGTGCATGCATACGTGACGTGTAGCATTTTATTGTGCAGTATTTGAAATGCTTTATTATTATTTATTTATTTTGAGTTGATATTTTATTAATTCAAAGATTAATTTATTTTGAGGAGCCTGTGTGAATTTTTTTTTGAGAGCTATAAGTCTTATTTGTGCTTATGGTTTTGTTATGTATACGATATACGATCAAGAGTGGCTCTGCTAAGCTCAACGGACATCCTACTGCCTTGTCCAGATTGAATAATAATAATGTCAAAAATATACAAGAATAGTAAACGATGACTATAGAGAGTGACCGTTAGAAAAATCAAAAGAATAATATTATTATTTTTCAATTAGCCGTTTCATGATGACCGCAACACTCGTCTCCGAGTCGTATACACAAAATTCATAATAAAATATTGTGTATACCATATGACGGTCATTGCAATATTATAAGACTATTATATTTACTCGGTGTAATATTATGTTGTCGGACATGAAAAAAAGACAGTGCGACGAATATAATAACTATTTACGCTTAGGTACATCATAACCGTGTACATGGCATAAGAATTATGGTAAGATGTAGACGAGACTTTTGACGGGCATCGAACCAGTTTTCACAAATCTCTATATATTTTGACCACCGTCGCCGCCACCGCCAAGCAGACACGTATAAACATTATGCTACACGTACTACACGTGTTTACCGTTATGCGAGAAGAAAAAAAAATCGTTGGTCGTAATATAGTTCGGATATTTTATGTATTACGTTAATAATTATTGCTATCACGGCAACACGTGTGCATGTTAGCCCTGTTAATATACGTTTCCTATATATCATATTACATTGCCATATACATAATATATGGTTTACGATATTCCAATATTATTACTTCAAGTCTTTGTCTGGCGAGCGTTACGCGTATAAAATATTATTATATTACAATATGGGCGAAGCCCCGCCGCCGGTGGCGGTAGGTGTGTTTGCGACGAGTCTGTCGAACGCGCCAGGAAAAAACACGATTATTTCCGATACATTTGTTCGCGGGTGGAAGAAAAGTGGCTGTGAAAAACGATACGGATATGCCGTCGACCATTAATTCCAGAAAAAAAAAAAATAAAATCCTTTTAGTGCGATACCGGTTAAACCGCACTATTTCACTGGTGCAACCATACGTAGTTATAGGGTCAAAAACTCTCGAGTCTCGACCCAAATCGAAAACTTTGACATTTTTTTTTTTTTATTATCTCTACCGTTTTGAAGCGTGATGGTTCGGGGGGGGGGTGGAGGGGGTGGTAGATTAATTCAAGTGGTGGTACAATTTTTCTCAAGTTTATACAAGATATAGTCTATTGTACGCCGCGTACACACACAATATTTATGGACCCCTATTAAAAGGTCGTTGACTGAAACGAGTGCGTTTTTTACCTAGGTATGCACTAACGAGTTTCACTCGTCCTTTCGGGTCTACGTTAAAAAATACATATAATATATATATATATTTATATAGTTGTACAGAATATAAATAATATTATATTCGTTACTACAACACAACTCTTACGTTTTCGATAGATATTTCAAGAGCGCTTCGTCGTCACGATGATATACGCCTCGTATGTAAACCATAACATACACAATTCGTTGCGGGGGTATGCGAAAAATCAACCGTAGCTCACCGGTCCCGACGACGTCGTGGGGTGGTGGGCACGCACACACGTCTATAACGAAACCGTCACGTGTAGAACCGAAACGGCGACATTGAAATATGTGAATAATATGTGATGCGACAACAACGCGCAACAACAATAATGATAATAATTAATGTCGTCGGGTCCGGCACGGTGGCGGCAGTAACGGATGTCATATATTTTATATTATATTATGGCATATCCCTGTAATGAAACCGGTATTATATTGGTGTTTGGTATACGCTCAGTCGCACTGGCGCGCACTCTCGTGTTCTCTGTCGCTCTCGCACTCACGACACATCTTGCTCTTCTTCTTCAGCGGTGGTTGCGTCGGGTCACAAATATAATATATTTCTCGTTCTCGTCTCCGCGATATTGTCATACACAATGGACACAATGTGTGTACGGGTACAAATATATTCGTATATATATATATTATGTCCAACTACGCGTGTACCCGAAGCACGGACCTCTGCGCGGCCTTCTGCAACACGTGACGTATCCGGACCATCTCTGTCCGCCGCCGTCTCTCTCGCACGCGGCCTCGGCCCATACCCGTGTGTCGATCCTCGGCTCGGTCCGCCGCCGTCGTAGCAGCTGCAGCAGACAAACCGTCTACCGAACGACCGACGGACGGACGCTCGTTTAAAATATATCTGCAGCAGACGTCCGTCCCCCTGCAGCGACAGCCACCGTCGCCGCCGCCGCCGCCGCCGCCCACGCCACCACCCGCGCGCGCGATCCGGGAGACTTTATATTATTACGTGAGTGTGTATACGGTTCGTGTCATGTATACAATAATATATAATACCGAGATATACCCGCGACCTCTTGTCAACGAAGAAGATCGAGTTTCTATACAATATTCCCCAAAAGCGAATAATACGATATAATATATTACTATACAATGTTATCCTGCAGGCGTGGTCGGCATGTACTGCTGCAGCAGTGGCGTAAATTCGTCGACATTTTTCACTCGTCCGCGCCGCGGTCACACCCTCGACCCTCGGCAACGCCGCACTTGGCGCGACGAATTATACGACGACACCAATTTCCAATAAACATAATAATATATGTTACAAGATCGTTAGCTCTCTTTCTTCTCTTGCCACGGGTTCATATGTATAACGATAATAAAAATAAGACGGTAACAACAGTTCTTTTTCTGAAGAGAGAGCAAGAGCCAAAATCTACTATATAAAATAAAAAAAAGTTCTATATTTTGTGAATGTTATTACGCGGTTTGGCGTAAACTCGGCGGAATGGCTCTAGTTATTTCTGGCATTAAAGAGTATAGAGGAAAATATTATTCGTTGTCGTTTTTGTACGTATACATGTAAACGTATATATACTATTATACGAATACATATTTGCGAATTAATTTGAACGATTGACTGCGACGGCTCATTTTGTCTACGATGTGCAGTAATTTTTTCACGCGTTCAAAAAGTATCAGTAAAAAATTTTAATTTACACGTATCACACAAAAACATCTCATCTCCTTACTCTTTGAATGAGCTAATCGCATATATGGCTTTGCGTATATTTTTCAAGTCCGTTTTCCCCGACTTTAAAGATTTGTTACGTACCCCGTCATGAAGTATGTATAAGTATCACACGTTTCGACTAAAGTAACGATATACTCAATTAAGCAATCAATATCAAAAGGCATAATTAGGTCAATGCGAAGGACGGGGTAAACACATTATTAAAATAAACCTAAAAACTATAAAAGTGTTGTCATGTGTCTCTTCTCAAACAAAACTCAATACCCACGAGAAAGAATACGGATCATTTAGAATATTAAATTATATCAGGACATTGTATTAAAACTAATCAAACTATAAAAGTGTTGTCACACGTCTCTTCTCGGGAAAGTCTCAGTATCCGCGGGAAGGATGCGAATCGACCAGAATACAAAACTATATTACGAAACCCAAATTCCGCCTAAAACAAGGAAAGCTACCACCACAATCAGCACCACTCTTAAGGATAAGAGCATAATAAGGAAGACCAAGACAAGAGCTCGATAGACGGTTAAGGATACTAGAGACACTTGGAGGCAGGCCGTAAAAACCACTCACAGTCTTATCAGTTTTAGAATCTGGTTGTAACACCGCTCACCTCTTTATTATAATTTTACTATTTTTGTACTAAATATATGTTAAATAAATACATATATCTAAATACATCAAGTCTTCATTCCTGAGTTGATACATATATTGACACGAGTTGAGACATAACATATTAAATAATTTAAAGTGCGGTGTCTCGCGCGGTACCTAAACAATATATTATACTTACATGCATATACACTCAGTGGCGGTTAAATTATTTTGTCATGGGGGGGGGGGGTATTGTGGTCATTTCTCAACATGCACTACCAATGTTTTAGATCATTAAAAATATAATTTATGGTTACCTGCTAGCCGTTCTATATACATACATAAGTTATTTTAAATATTGTAAAATGGTCATGGAGGAATCTATCAACCCCCCCGTTTGACTGCCATTGTACACATACTCAGCACACATAAAACTCGGTTGCGTTATTATAATATCTGTTGCGACGCGTCGGTCAAAGCGGATTTGACGGGTTTTGGCTGCGCCATCACTCATAAACCACCGAATGTTTTCCTGCTGCACCTTTGTTTGGAGTCGAGTCAAACACATAAAACGAAACAGTGGAACTATATATATATATATATATATATATATATATATATATATATATTCAACGTGGTTTAAATAATATATGGTTATGTAACAGATGTATAACTATATAGATCGCGATATTGTTGCGTGCGATTGTCGAGTGTAATAAAATGTATATACGTTTAATGTCTACAACGTTTTCGGTATATACGTAGTTTTATACCATAATTCGTGTAAATATATTACAATATTGATGGGAATTTTTATTAAAGACTTTATATTATATAAACTCTAATATAATAAAGCCCATTAGTATATTATATAATATTAAAATGTATAGCAAAAATAATATAATGTTTTTTTTCACTCTGCAACTATAAACAGGACAAGACGTTATCAAAGGGTATAACTCGAATTAAAAATCTACGAAAAAAATATGATTTAATATGATGGTGTGGAATACTGCAGCTGAAACGTTAATAATTATTGCAGTCGGCTATGCAAACGTGCGCAGACTATCGCTGACGAAATCTGTCAGCCCTGCAACAGCACCTAGAATAAAAAAAAAAACCTTAATTTTAAAGGTATGGAGGGGGTTAAGGCCTTGGTGGTATTTAGGTCGCAGATTTTTGTCAGATTTTTTCGCACACATTATATTATCACTATAGGCGTATGGACGGGAAGTGATTATCTAAAAAATAATAAGTATTGGTCAAAAATGTTGAAACCTAAGTGCCTAGGTAGATGGCTACAGACCGCTGCAGTATGGAGATGCATGCAATAACAATATTGATTACGTGACTCATCGCACACAATATAACATTATCTATATTATATATTTATCTACTGCATTGTATCGTAAATACAGATCTTATAAAATGTGGACAGCACGCGTATATACGCACTACTAACAGCTATATAATATACGTTTATTATACTACTATACTTAGAAGTACGATATCAAATATGTGTGGTATATAAGTATAACCGCTTGAGCACTGTAACACTCGTATTATACGTATATAATATATTATTATAATACGCGAGATTGACGAGCGCGCGTGTTTAGCTGACCTGACGTTCTTCAACGCTAGACGCACAAGTTATTATTATTATTATAATGTATTACAATATTACAACGTCGATATATTAACACACACGATTATACGAGAAATAAAAAAAAATTGTGTAAAATATAACACAACACAGCACAACAGTAATAATATTACAAACGTGACGCGTGCATACGCGAAGGTCGCACGGTATTATTATTATTCGGGATTATAGGCCGCCATCCCATTATATTATATAGGTACCCACCCCGTCGTGTCGTATCTATACATATATATGTTATATTTTCATAACATATACACATATAAATGTGCGTGTATTTATAATATATATTTATATATACATATACCTACGCCGACAATACAATCGAGTCGGACGGACTCTTTGGTGGATCGAACGCATTCCGCTCGTTGCTGTGGTATTGTATACGTATATAATATATTAATAATATAAACGCATACACACGCACACACACACACACACACACACGGACGCCACGCGGTTCGTATACTAATAGGTGAACTGGTTTCTCTTGCCCTCTAGTCCCACAGTGGCGGTGGCGGCGACGGCGGCACACGAACCACCTGGCAATACGCGTATATATATTATATTACACATTATTCTATACTACACATTACATATTATGCATATGGGTACCTACGACATAATATGGGAACGCATATATATATAGTGGCGGCTGAGTTATAATACACATATTCGGCGCGCGCAGGTCTTTACATCCGTTTTCGTTTTTTTTCCATCAATTTGTATTTATTTTTTTTTCTAAAAATATAATATTATACTCTTCTTCTTCCTCTTCCTCTTCCTTCTACCCCTGCGCCGACTGTTAAACGTGTTAATAACTACGCTTTGAACAAAAGCGATAACCATCGCGCGCGCGCGCCGATTATTATTATAATATATATTATACGTCTGTATACATTTATTATACAGGTGTATAATAAGTGTATAATACGCCACACGTACGAATATACAACAGTTTTAAACTTTTAATGGTGCCGTGTTTTATCTTTTTTAAGTAAAGCCAAAAAAGAATAGATGCAACGGACGCCATAGTTTTACCTATGTGTATATGGACATCATACATACGGTCAATTGCGGTTACCGTGACCGACTCGAACTCTTTTCGTTCGGCCGCTTCAAATAACTTTATAAATTAAAGACACCTTTTTTTTTTTTTTAAACAAATTTTAACATTTAAAACAGAAACGAACAACTGCGTTCGTGATTCATATGTAAAAACCTACACATTCTATCGAGCTCTTTAATTTTAGTTTTAACAACACGCAATGGTTTTAATTATGGTACATAAATAAACATATTATAATATAATATTATTATTCGACGGTGAAATCGAAATTTGCTCATTGCTGCGTTCTTACTTTCAAAGTGAGAAGTAAAAAATAAAATAATAAATTAAATACTATTTTTTTTTTTTATCAAATATTTTTTCATGCTTTATCAAAATTCTTGACCAAAATTCAATACTTAAAATTAAATGTCATTGTGACCGTTTTTTTTTTTTTTTTTAAAGCGTATATACAATGAAACCTCCCTTAGCAGACATCTCTAAAAAGTGGACACCTTCAAATAGAGGACACAATTTCAGTGACCGAGAGTGTCCGGTATTTAGTGGTTTCACTGTACACGAATGGTGGGAAGGTTTAATACAAATATTGTTGTATACTCTTATCCACTTTATATTTTATACGATCTGTTCGTGCACCGCAAATCCGGATTAAAACTATACGACGACGACTTAAAGTCGTCAATATACATAACGTTTCATTGGAATTATAATGTAAAGACTATATGCATGTCCTACCTATCTATTATCATACGAAGCTATTGTACACGAGCAGTAGGTAACGAATAACATATAATATTGTATAGATACCTAATTTATTTGTTATCGAGTACTCGAGTGCACTTACGGATGTAATTACGTAATTCATGTTATATAAATTATAAATTATATATATATATATGTTATGTGATATATTTACGTGCGCCAACCGAGGAAATCAATCGCTGACCGCGCACACTATACGTCATGTACCACGGTATAATAATATATGATTGCAACGGTCGTCGTAGACGACGACAAAAAAAAATTTAAGTAAATAAAAACTACAGCCATCATGCATCCATATTATAATAAATGTTTCGACGATTGTTGATTATAATATTATTATACCGCTATGTGAAATGTATTATTCGATTGACGACGAAGTACGCTCGTGAATCGTGTGATGTAGCTCAGACAAATCGCTTTATTAGAACCAAACCCAATTCTACATTATACACTGCAGGGGCAAAGCGCCGCGACTGATGTGTACCATAATATACGCGTGTGTGCGTTGTCGAGAATAAAAACGAGCACACAAATCGTTATGCAATATAGGTCAGGCGTATATAACTTATACTGCGATGACGTGATTTATAAAGCAATAAATATTTAATTGAACGGTGCAGTTGTCGTTATTGAGAACACGCGAACGCGTATAAAGACAAGAGGTATATACACTATTTTATACATTATATTGTATATATAATATTATATATAAATACTTTACACTTCGGACATGACAAACACCACCGAGATTATAAAGAAAAGTGATTTTTATTACGTTAGGTGTGTGTGTATACAAATATGTATAGGTACACGGGCAGGTAGGCACTAAATATTATTACATGACGACTTATAATGTCTTATGAGATGATGGTTGCGGTGTGCTTAATTAAACCATTGACTAGATAAAAAATACTCGAGAAAATTATAAACAATGAATAATGAATGATATTATCCAACTAAACAATTATGAATAAATAGAGCATATATTCATGTAGTCGGTATATTATAAGTATAACAAAAACGGCAATTGTCGGAAAAGTATATAGCATAAATGACAAAAAATAATAAGGAATAATAACAATAAAAAATACAATGTCCGTTCTACCATGTTTTTATTATATTATATGCGTTAAATCCTATTTTTACGTTTGAACAAATTTGTTCATAGCTTTAATTGAATTTTTTTTTAAATTTTTTAGTATGAACAAGCTCTTTTAAATATTATACGGTTTTAAGCCTTTTAATAAATGAAAGTAATTAAATGTTTACCCAAAGTATATTATAGCGTTCATTACCAACGAATAATAAAATAGTCTCAAACCCATTAGAAAAGAAAATGATTGTTTTAGCGATTTCAATAGCTACTGTAATATCTATATCTACTCATACTATACCGGTTATTTGACTAGATTAATTTTAAAAAGAAAATCATATAATTCAGGAATCGTGTTTACTGTATACACATAATATAATACGTATTCGTATTGAATAAAAATAATTTGATTTCTAAAATATGTTATTACTTATTTATTATTGACGATAAATGTTAAAATGTTTAATAAAATATGTTTTAATACAATTACCAGTAATTGTAGATAGCCAATATACGCCGCTCCAATCAAAATATGTACCTACTTACTGCAATTTAAACCAGGACAATGCAATTAAAACAACATATTTATATTATTATATGTTTATTATATATTATGTTATTATGTACACGAATGTGTCTCCAAACTGCGTGATAATATTATACGTACACCACGTAGGCACACAGCAAAATACCTAGTCAATCTAGGTCTAAAAAAGAAACAAAAAAAAAAAAAAATAATAATAAAAAAATCGAACGAATTGCGTAATTCGATTGTTGTTTGGTTTTATTGCCTTCCTCCGTACAACGACGTTTACGGTTGAAGTGTTCAGTGAAGAAAGAGCGTATAAATACGCGTTTCCCTCGCTGCGGTCCCCTTTATGTGTATATAGAAATCGGTCCCAAAAGGTCGCTAAACTATATGTACGTGCATATATATATATATATATATATATATATATGCTCGCCGCCGCCATCATACCAACAATATATAAATATATACGCATATATATTGCAGCACACACACACACACACCAAAAAACCAACCCGACACAGACGCACAGAAGAAGTAAAAGTGCGTCATACACGGACTACTAAAAATAATTATTTCGAATCACATGTGCAGCGTCTTCTTTCCCCACCCACTTACCCACCAACTCTTCATAGCCACCGAACTGCGCAGCGGCGGCGGTGGCTGTTGCATTCGCGGCGGAGAGAAAGTAGGTATATATACCTATAATGTATAAAAGAAAAACGTGACCGACCGACTACTGACCTATCAGCGCACAGCTCAATCCACTGGACGGATCGGGCCGAAATTTGGCATACGGATAGGTATCATGACGTCCGCTGAAAAAGGATTTTAAAATTTCTAGGAAACCGGGCAACGCTGGGTAACGCAGCTAGTAAAATATAATATTATAATAATGTTTATATTTCTCTATATGCCGCATTTCATCGTACCTTTTACGGCTTATAGTAAATCCCTCGATCGCATAGCCCGAGCAGGTAAGGAGTCGAGAAATGTTGACTTGTTTAATGCAAAAGACTTACATTCTAAAATTCATCCTTTACCTGTTACTCAATTAACCTTTATTAAATTATACGTTTGTATCCTGTTAAATTGATTTCTTAGTTACCAAGTTTAATATCTTTTATTATTAAATAATACTTTTACAGTAATTTTCCAATGTTATGTATCCTAGTTACTAAGTATCTATTATTCACCTCTGGCTATCATTAACAAACGTAATTATTGTGTATTTATTTTAAGTTTGTAATATTTTCATACACTGTATTTAAGCTTCCACGGGCATTTATATTTTTAATAAATAAATACAAATAATAGACATCACATTGTGGACGGTATACATAATATTATTATACAAGCGTAATATTATGTCGTCCAGGAACGGGAGAAATCATGACGAATAATAATAATAATATTTTATTACATTTCACGAACGACGATTTTGACGTATATACAACGGTATTACGCGAGTATATAGTACAATAGTACATATTAAACAAGTGAGCATTTTTTTTTTTCAATAAATTACAAGAAAAACCCGCAGCGCGTAATACGTACAATTATTTAAATATAATTATTTTAGTATAATATAAGTACCTAATATAATAAAACGCCGTTCCGCGAAGGTTCCTATAATATTATAATGCGTAGTACGCCACGGCGACGGCGGTGGGCTCGTTAGAAAGTAATTATTTTTCGATCGGATGTATCGCGCTGCGGCGTTCGAGAAATTTCCAAAAACGACGACGGGTAAACGTTTTCCCACGAATTCCCCAGCGATTCAAAAGAAACGTAACGCGCGAATCATTCGAGTGCAGTAATCCATCATCGTCGTCGTCGTCGTCGTCTTCGTCGTCTTCGTCTTCGTCGTCGTTGACGCCTGCACCTGCACACCACTGCCGCCGCCGAATCACTATTCCACAATATCGCCTCCAAAACGGTGGTGGTTTCGGTACACTTATCGACGAAATATATATTTACAACCGCTCTGTTTAATAAATATTATGCACGGGGACAAACGCGACGGTCGACGACATTATGATTTATGATTTACGCGTATTTATAACGTATTATATATTTTAAAAGTTGGTACGTAATAATAGTATGTAATATATCCACAAATATTATACACGCACAAGCGCTGCTGAGCAGTTGTTAATAAATGCCCGCGGCAGGTTATATTGTAACACGATATTATTATATTATTAGTATGATATTGTAAATTATTATCCAACATCGTACGGTCGACGACAAAGGCGAGTGCGGAACATGAAATGACGTAATAAACGCTGCAGTTTGTACGATACGCGAAAATGATCGTGTGTGCAAGGTGACTTTTTTTAAGCAGGCTGACCCCCTCACCCCCATTTTTCCATTTATTTAAATTCTGATTTTTGGATACGTTTCTAGCATACCTAAAAACTATATTTTAAAAACCCTGATATTTTTTTACCACTCGTAAGAAGTGATTATAATGTGGCGATACAAACTTCTATTATTCATACGAGAATCTTCACTCCGCTTTCTTTACTGAAAATTATTTAGCGGATGATTTTCTCGATCATTTAGACGTATCTCGATCAAAATTCTAATGAGTAGTTTTTGAGTTGTTAAAATGTTTATACTAAAGATAATAATTCTTAAAAATGGTTTAACGACAATATAAATAATATTATGTAATATTAGATATAGATATAGTATTTATTTTACTTGGACCATTTTTACAAATAATTTATACTGATCAATCAATATTAATTGCTAACGTTTTCAGATCATCTAAGCCTTCACATCTACTTTACCCATTACTATGTACAGACATATTATCCTTAGTACTCAAAGTTATATAACTCAAAAACTATATACTCGTTAGAATTTTCAATTAGATACATCGAATTTCTCAACAAAAAAAGTATCTGCTGAATAATTAAAATTGAAAAAAGGGATTCCTGTTTGAAAAACAATAGTTTATGTTGTCTCAGGATCTTCCTTAAGTGGAACAAAAAATCTTAAGTATTCAAAACTATAGTTTACTACTTTAAGTATATTTAAAAATCACAGATCGGTAGTTGAATATGTGCATATTTTAAGCATAAAAATAGGATGAGCGGAGCATGCTTAAAAAATCATTTTGTATACAGCGCACGATGAATATTAGCGTCTAAAAAATCTATCTGGAATTAAATATTAATATTGTTGTTTCATTTTATACGACTATATACTATGTATACAGTGAAGTTAAAAACTTGTTTAGATTTTAGATCACACACTGCCAAATGCAAAACGTTAATCGCGCATAATAATAATATTAACGCACGACGGAGACCGATTTACAGCTGCGACGTTGTACGACGAGAGACTTCTACGGCGTCATGCGCAACGCATAAGGCGGTAGATTTATTTTCACAACTTTTCTGCAGTAGAAACAAAAGTTAAAGTTTGACTTTCAATTCATATTCTTTTATTAGTTTTCATTTTATTGAAACCACTTCTTATTCGTGTAGAACTAAAACATATTATACATATTTTATACTGCTTAATACTGCGGGTATACCTATGCACAACCGATATTAATATTATTGCGTTTCACCGGTAATATTCGAATTTCGTCGTATACGTTTGCGAGGTGTATGTCATATTATATTATAGTGACGTGTTGTACGTTGCCGCGGTTTATCATAAAACTACAGTAGAGTTTTATAAAGTAATATGTAGGTCGAGGTAAGAGGCGTAACGGACGAGAAAACCGAAAACCGCGCTGTTGCGATATCTACTACGTATACATTTATACCGTGTATTTATTATATACAGTCTGACGGAAATCGCTAATTTCGCGACAACGAAAATGCGTGTACGTAAATACCTATTTATTATACCGTTGCCTTTTTCGGGAAAACGGCTGCTGCACAGATATCACTGCGAGGGCAGCTGCAGCAGTTCAATATATATATATAATATTATAGTTAAACTATTTGGCAGGTATCACGATCTACATATTATCATCATAATATTATCATGCCAATACGCCATTCGTTATTATTATTCGACCGAACTCTATTATAGCGAACAGACGTGTGGTCGATGTCCGCGCGTGGTTTGGGATTTAACTACCTAATATATTATTATTATAGCAATGAGCGCTAATTGTGGCACGTCGATGAAATCGGCAAACATCCCTTCAATATCCATAAGAGGAAATCGGGGGGGGGGGGGGGGGGGGAGAGGCCTCCCCCCGCTCGCATTGATGTTAAAAATGTCAGCTCCATCTGAAATTCTAATGCATTTCCGCCCATACCCGATATCGAATCAGTATATTTGTATAAAATGACGTGCATAGATGGTACTGCCACTACTGCAGTTAGATTATGTTAACAAACGCGGAAGAGTCCGTCTCGATAGTTTAAACACGCATCCTCTATATTATAATATGAAGTATAAACTCAGTTCGCGCAATCTAAACTTTCTGTTAAAGTTGACTAAAATAGTAAAATTTAGGTATTCAACTATAATATAAGATACATATTATTATACATCCACGAAGGCCATAAATATTATATTCCACAAAGTTAACAATTAACATATGTAATTAATAACTATATAAGTAAATTCAGTGCATTTCAGAAAAATTTTAAATAAAGTTTGTAGGTAGGTACATACTTTATTATTATTAGAAAAGTTATTCTCAGAAATCATATTTCTGGATTTCAAATTTATATAAAATAAAAATGGTTTAAATGCGGACGCCTGACAGATATTGATTTTTCTGCTGCCCGTGATATTTTTTTTTTTTATAATTAAAACATCACGCGGAATTGAAACTCTAAACGCCTCGCAGAGCTATACGCATTGTGTATACCATATCTATCTCGTTAGATGAAAATTGAAAGTAGGTTCCGAGAGTGAACGCGTTCGACAGCGTCGAGTGGCATTGCAATGTATAATTGTATTAAATAAGACATAATAGACAGTACGATGACATATTATTTAATAATTATTCCTTCCCTCCAAAAAACAAAGGTAAAGAGAAAAAAAATTCAAATATATAATAATCAGTGGCCGTTTTTTTCACTCGAGTTCCGTGTGATAATATTATCATGTCTTAGCTCATATATATATATATATATATACATACATTTATATATTATGCTCATTGTGACCATGTATATAATACTTACGTATATCACAGATTGTTTATATTTAAAAATAAATGTCGGAGAAAACGTCTAAAACGTGCGGACGGGATGCGAACCGAACGATTTCATACACACTCACACACACGGTACTCGATGTGACGATGTAGCAGTGTAAGAAGTGAATACATATACATCGTCGTTACAAATTTAGATCTACGCGACGACGGCCGCCGCGAGATGAGAGATGCTGTGTCGGCAGCGAGTGAGCACGGGAGGATATAATAATAATATTGTGTTCGCCGTATGCATAATAATATTATACATTTATACGACGGCGGCGGCGGCAACTAGCGGAACGTGTTTGTGCGCGCGCGTGCGCGTATGTCCGCTGTGGCTCGCGTGTAATTATTATTATTACGAGTATATCTATATGGCTATATATGCCGCCGCCGCCGCCGCCACCTTTTCCTCATCGATTCCAGTTGCACTGCACTGCACTAATACAATATGGCCGTACGCGTTTCGGTAATATCAAAAAGGACACAAAATGTCAAAAAAAGAATTGTGTTTAATTGTCGTCGTCGTATACGCGCCACACGCCGCAACATTCCTCGTTTACCCATATGCACGATATAATATAATGTAACCGCTCTGTCTTTACAATTGGACACGATTTATCGACTCATCGTTATCCGACAGTATAGATGTACGTACGTACCTAACCAGTTATTATAATATTACGGTGCGCTCGTCGTATAGTATAATATGTATATTATTTATATGAGATGCGATCGGGGAGGATAAAATTGAAAATAACTTTTATTACCAAGGTTATATTATATAGGTATTGTATACCCGGGTGATCTTGTACAAACGTGCGGCACACAACACGTATTATATTATAATAATATACACATTACATCTAAAATGTAAATACGGATAATATTCTAAACAACGGTCGTATTACCTGTATATGTATATGTACATATGACGGTCATCGTTGTATGAAACTGTCTGTTCCTATAACGAACCCGCGAGAGCGATATATTATAATAATGTTTATTATTTTGTTGCATTCTACTGCACTTCTCGCTTTGTCTTGGACCTCGTAGTGCGGAATTTTTCGTTCCGTTAAACAGCTGTGGGGTCGACGAAGGATCTCGAACTGGGCTTGTTTCTCCGTTGCGTTGATGGCGTTCGATCGGTAGTCGGACGATGGTTACCAACAATGACTGACGGAAAAAATCGCAGTTACCGAGTAGGCCTAATTGGGGGTGGGTGTGAGTTCTGCATCCTCATAGTGTAGGTACGGTATATGGTATATAGTTAAGAAGTTTTCATTTTATTATTTACAGTTTATTTACACTTTTACGGCATCAATTTATTGCTTCAGGTATACCTACGTATATAGGTAGCGGCGCCCAAACATTTCATATCACTATAACCCGCGGTTCAGTAGATAATTTAAACCACCCACCACCTACCACTTTCAAATAACAATAGTCCCACAAACACCTGACTTGTACTGCATTTGCTTAACCATTTGTAACTCGAGGTCGTAATTTGAATATAGGGTTGCTTGGGGACATATTGTACATGCCGGTTAACTGCAGGACCCACACACCACCACGACTGCACAGCGACCGCGCGTAGTGCAATTGCACTATACTTGCACAGTTGCAGGCGAGCGGTGCAGTGGGCGCCACTGCGTATATAGGTACTGAAGTTCCGTCGTGAAAGGGAGGCGAATGAGTTAATTATTATTAAATTCATGCAAACGGTGGGACTGGTTTGTTTTTTTTTTTTTTTACCACTCGTTAATCGGTTTCGGACAGACGAACACAGGGCAAACCGCCGCCGGGTCCTCCTGGCACGCCGTTCTCTGGCGGCGTCCTAAACAGAATTGCCGCCCGGTGTCGTTAGATCGTATAAATATTTTATTTTCCGACCATATTTTGATGAATATTCACCGCCAGAGGGCCGCCAGCCGCCGCGGCTAATGGCACAGTCACGCGATGATAACTCCCGCGACCGACAACAAATTAACGAGACTTCTGTATCATAATGATATACACAACAACAATATTATTATTATTATTATTCGCATCCTAATCCAGTATCAGGATTACACCGCCAGTCCGCGATGTCGCATCATTAATAACGTTCTCGTATTATACCGCGTGTTATACCGTGTGGTTCCGGTTTTTTTTTTAAAGTTTATTTAAAATAATCATACGTGCGTCATTGAAACGTTTGCGTTTCGAGTTACTGTAATGATGACGTGCGATACGTCCATAACCGTATTGTATAGTGTGTACCTATAGATAGCCGTGGTGCAAAATTTTCAAAGACTGGCAAAAATTACAATAAAGTGTCAAATCTTATAGTTGCAAAGCACCTTCGCTTATTATCTATACTTACTCAACTCTATATCAATAATTTACATAAAGATTTTATATTTGAATTTCAAATGAATTCATGGTAAATGTCAAGATAAAAACCAATCTCTGTATGCAAAGAATGCTCCAATTGTTATGATATATTATTATTATTATTATTATTATTATTGGTAGAGCTAGGCTAGGGCGTTAGGGACTCATAGGATACAACACCTTTTGATAATATAATAATATATAGTTGAAAACTTAGCTTAGTATGATACACAAATATTATTTATCACAAAAATGATCATATTTTACACATCTGACCCTTTTTAGTTTTTTTCTCATAGATAAGTGCATATTTGGATAGTTTTCAAATTATTTTAGTTTATATTTTAAACAAACTTTTGCTATATACAAATATTTGTCTATAAAATAATTTTGAAATAATTATTCAATTTCATACAATAACTATTTTCAAGGAAAAAACTAAAGAATAAATATCCATAAACGATTATAAGTTACTATCTATTAATTTTAATACATTTAGAAATATTTATATTTAAAATATGTATATTTAAACATGTTGTCATGGATTAACAAAATTAAAACCAATTGCATCACGCGCCAAGAATATGGCACAATTAAATTGGCTATACATTTTTTTTTAAATGACTTCCATAATAATATAGCATATTTTATTAAGTAATATTTCAATATGCTTGTCCTGAGTCTAGATGATCAATATAAAACATATTATAAATTATAATATCAGTAATACATTATATATGCACTCGAATCCGACCTCAATATTTTATACATTATAATGGAAATAAAAATAACGGAAATTCGACAACGACAACAAAAATCAACGAGTCCCTTCTTTTCGATTCGTGTTTGGAGAATCTTTCGTTCCAAACATATAGTATTAAACCGGGATTTGTAAAGAAATATAAAATAACTCTTGTGTATATTTACCCCCTAACGTACACCTACGTATAAATCTCTCTGGAGGATTATTTATGGTGTTCTTTCGACAAAAGAAGAACAGCCATCACAGCGGAGGGATTGAAAAATGTTCTAATCGTGATTGGAATATTTTTGACTACCTTTTACCAGTTAGTAGGTACCTACCTACTACTGGACGAAAAAAATAAAATATTGTACTCACCCGTCTCATCCGTAATTTATTCTACGTAAACCGGACGACAAATACTTTATTTTAAAAGTTCTTTGCGCGCAACAAACTATAATATAATATAACAAATATTACGTAATGTTAAACACAATAATATCGTGACGTGTAGTTGAAACATGTGGTTTTTTATCATTTAAATTGTTTTTTATTATTATTTTTTTCAAAACAATTTTGTTCGCATTTCGACGGTCTTTGTTTTTGAAAACGAGTTTTTTACGTACATCGAGTCACTGAACCACTCGACAAGTAGAATCTACAAAACCATAATTCTCTAGTATGTCGCGGTGGTACGTTAGAAACTAGTCAAATTGAATTTTGACAAACGGAGTCTATACTACTGTATCGTTATAAAGTTAAAATAAACAAATTGATAAAAAAAAACTCATGTTCAGCTTACAGCAATCAAATAAACAAAAAACATCGATTGGCAATTTATAAATTATTTTTGGTGAACGCAGGATACGAAACCCGTAGCACTATTTATTTGCATAAATATAGCTATTATTTAAACATGATGTAATGTGCTGTAGGCATTTATAGGTAACTATTATAGTACTAACCTAACCTATATAGAGTAGGTCTTCAGATAAAATGATGGTTTTTACGGTTGCATTACGTATGATTTAAAGTCGTTTTATCTAGACAACATAATAAAATTACAACCTAAACTGCCTAATACTACCATGATTATATTATACACACCTGCTGCATTGTTTCAATTATAAAAGTCAAATAAAAATAATTGTTCTGTAAACCAACTCGTTAAATATAAAAAGAATATTCAAATATTTTCGTTACCAGCGTGACTCACGGAGTATATACATACGTATATCTCCGATAGAACTATTTGAAAATTCAAATTTAAAATATACTATAAGCGCGCACGGGGCAATAAATTTATTCGATCGAGTTAATCATCGTTATAATTAACATCGATGTTGTATACAGTAATATGGTATTTACTGACGATTAATAAATATAATAATGGTAATAATATAGTAATTAATAACACACTGTACATGATGGCATGCAATACAGATTACAAACAATTTTTATTAAACACAAAATACTCGTGTTACTTCTTATTAATGTTTGCAGTTCCTTTATACATTGAAGTAGATACTTATTTATTAATTAATTATTTCCATTTGGTATAATTAATATATGTATAACGTTTTATTATGAACTAGCTGCTCGTGAATTTCGCTGAAAGTGGATAGCGATTTCGGAGATGATGTGTGTCTGTGTCGTTTTACTTCTAAAAGACATGCCTGTCGTAGCCGCAAGTCAAAGGTCGGTGAAAAGTAGAGAGTGATAGGTAATAAGGAACAGTGATAAGAAAAAGTGGTATGGACTTTTGATAACGTGCTGCGATTTGGACGGTTTGGCGGGAATGTGATTTTGAATGTAGAGCTCTAGCTATCCGTCATGACACATGTTCATTGATAAACGGACCGAATACAGTTCCCCGTAGCATGTCCTCTTCTTTTGCGTATGTAAACAAATGTAAAGTCGATGTTTGGGTTTGCGTGTCTAGCAAGTCGGCCACCTTTAAGTGAAACTCGTCAGTTACGTAGGCAATCTAACAATCGATAAGTTAGAAGTTATCAGTTGATAAATCATAAATTTAACTCCATAAGTTAAAAGTTAATATGGAAAAAAATATTGACTTAACTCAGTTAAAAAAAAGTTAATCTCCTTTTTTTATTTAGTTTATGGATGAGTGACAGCGTTTTTTCTAATTTCCTAAATTAAAATAAATAATTTTATCATAATGTACAGTGTATATTTTGCTTTAATTGATTATTAAATATTTAAACAATAGGTGCACATCTCAATTAATAATTTAACAAATATTATTTTTATATCAAATAGCAATTTAAGATTATAAAATATTAAAACAATACAATTTGTGATTTATAATATAAATAAAATAATTCATTTTATTATTAATTTTATTGGACTATTTTTATTTTTATTTTTATATAAATATTTACGTATAAAACCATAAAAACAAAAAAATTTAAAAAAATTTAAGCTAGATGGATTATTTTTAAATCAACTGAGAAAAGCTAAGTTATTTCAACTCTCAATTAAACTAGTTAAGTTCATAAGTTAATTAGAAAATGAACTAACTAGTTTAGTTAAAAAGTCAAAAGAAAATGAATATTTTAACTTAACATTAACTTTTCAACTAGTTAATGCTTTGCTTTGCATTTAAATGCTTGAATAAGATTTATATACTATACAAAAATCTTCTATTCTTGTGTAATATTTCAAATATTTGTCATTCGGATAATTTACAACTGCTATGAGTAAAATTAAACATTGAACAATATTAAAAAAAAAAAAAAAACTAATACAATCCCGATAAATTCTAGGACTAGGGAATATTTCCGGGAATTTGTACATCACTACGTAGGATACACGAGAGTGTACTAATATGATTAAAAAAAATAAAATAAAAATGAAATTAATTCCGTCCGGAGTAAATATCATACAAGCGCAGTGTTGCGGAATGCATAGCAAATTTGTTTGTCGTCGCGGTGACAACAATATAATAACATTATAATATAGTTCGGTGTAACCTAAATAATTGCAAATGCTTGTTACTTAGACGCACACTGCAGTAGCTGCAAATATTAGCAAAATACTACGTTTACAAACTGTCGGTTGATACTAAGATAGTTTTCCAGGAAACGCGTTGCCCTAGTTTGAAAATTGTCCCGAGTGGATGTATATGACGTACGAGATAATTTGTTGCTCTACATACGCGGTCGGTCGCGATCTGTTTGAACATACGAACACACAATATAGCATTTTACACCGAATTTTGCAGTGCGCAGTGTATGCACATTACCAGCTATATAATATAATATGTAATGCGTTTTATTTGATTTGCGATTCCTGCAGATATATTATCAGGTGCACATCCCTGCCATCCGTTATTTTGTGTGTAACATAATAGTAGTAATAGTTATAATTTATAATTGCTACATAGAGAAATAAACATAGATTCGAAAACATATTGCGCTTTGTCGAGAAACACGATGACATTACATATTGTACAGGTGAATCATTCGATTAACTACTTAAGGACATTAAAATTAAAATTTATTAGAAAAAAAACTATATACGTTAAAATTCTAATCGTTATTGGGACAAAATAAAGCATAATTAATTTTATCATTTATGATTACCATTTTTTTAGTAACCTATCAATAACAAATAAGTAAAGCTCACTCTATGAGCGTACTAAAGTCTCTGTTTCTAAACGTATTTTAATAAAATCGCTATAAACTATTATATAGTTCCCCGTATATGATTTATGTACATTTTAACTACGGATAATAAATAAATATTTTAATATCAACAATCGTAACTATGTACTGGTAAATGACGAACGGACACAATAACGGACACATAAGCATGTGTTCGAAACTTATGTTTAGAAACCTTATATATACAAGCGTTTTTGGAAATTTTAAAAACGAATTATAGAATCGTAAATGGTCTAAGGTAAGACAAAATAATCTCGCAGACGAATTTTATCCTTGTCGTATGCGATAAGTGTTTTTTTTTATATACCTACGGCACACCTACCGAGGGTTTTGTGCCACAACGAAAACGTCGTATAATAGGTATATAGTCGGCCTCGAGTGTTTTATCGCAAACCGTACATAATATATTGGTACCTACATCGAATACGTCGAGGAAAAAGAGATACAAAAAAAAAATAAAAAAAATAACGCTCAATTAAACGGGGGTGAAACGTATTCAGTCGTCGTTGACCGTCGTTGTCGGGAAATTGGCTCGGACCCAGCGACGGATCGCGGTTGCTCTGGTCGATACACATCGATTTTTGTATCTATATACAGCACGCATAAAACAGAAAACATTATACGCGCACACACGACCGCATTGTTTCGCCATGTCGTTATTTTTATCTGAGAGAATTTGTTTTCATCAACATTATACGCGACGCCACGAGATAAATAATGTACCTACTTATAATTATTTATCGAGCTATGTGTATATTTTACGATTTTGTTGAGACCAAAGATTCTTTTTGTTTTTAATAACCACGTACACACACACACACACACGATTCGTACAATGATGACTAATCATCTAATCATATTACAATATTACATTATAGTGTTCGACATATTTTTCGATGTAATAATAACCATTAGGTATATTAATATATTACATTATATTATTTGAACCACATTTACGATTTGTATTCGAAAAAAACCTTGTAATTCAATCCGTAAATGATAGGTATAACTACAGGCATGCGCAACGTTTAATATCTGATTCAGGTGCAGCGTAATGCGTATATAATATTATCGAGTTCCTGGTTTTTAAATTTTAGTAAAAAAATTTAAAAAAAATTTAATCGTATAATATTATAATGTCTTGTTGGTAAGTACTATGTAAATTGTAAGTATATGTTAAAAAATTGACCTTCACGACAGTTTTTTTCTACATATCGTCGCGTTAAAACAAAATAATATATTAAATCCAAACGAATTCTGTATTTCAAATATTTTATTCATATAATATTAATATTTGAATATAACTGTTATTTTTGTGTTTGGTGCAGATTTAAATATTCATACAACACTATGAAAACCTTTACTTATACATGTCCAGTATACCTATATATGCGAGTAAATCTATAATATACCTATTACCATTGATTATAAATATAGTGTAGTATGAGAAATAGTAGTAATACAGTGTTTTATTTATAATCAATGTTATTACCTATGAAGTAATAATTACTTGTGTATACGTCGATGGTTGGATTTTAAATCAAACCCAACTGGCGACCGACGGAAATTCTAATAAATTATCTACCTACCTCTAATCAATTTTTAGATGAAACTGTAAAAAAGCATTCAATATAAACGTTAAATAACGTATTACCACGATAGGTATACTATAGGTCCTTACTTAATTTGTGTATAACACGTGGGCGTTGACGTTTTAATTAGGGCGGCTGGTTGATGGGGGTGAAGTTACTACTTCTTCGGATATTCCTCGGACTTTCGACCATTGTTATCATATTCTGACGATTGTTTTAAAAAAAATTTCAGTGTAGAGTTCATGTTGCGAGAGAACTTCGATTGGGTAGCGTACAGTGACGTGTTTGTCTAATTTTATTAGGAATTAAATGTTTTAAGGTGAATTGCAATTGTGTGGTAGGTACCTATAGACAATAATTGCACTGATTACGAATTTGTTATCAGCTTTATATTCAAGTCATTTTTGGTATTATAGTATGATATCAGTGGATAAATGTAGGTTTAAAAAAAAATTAATTAAAAATTAATTATAATTTAAACGCACGATTCTTCCAAAGTAGCAAATACATAGTAGCAGCTGGAAATTGATTAATTATATACTGTAACGATATGTCTATGTCTAAATTTATCCTAATGCCCGCAGCGCGGCAGGCGGCAATACTCACGCGTAGAGAAATATATAAGAAAAACACAACAAAGCATATCATTTGAGTATTTTTATTAACAACGATTTTAGAGATCACACTTGGCACATATAACGAAGGCCAAATTTAGTTTTATAGGTCTTAAATATATAACTAATATTCTGATGCTTAGAAGTTCGTCATGTAATCAGTTTTTTAGATTGATGAAAAATTAAATTATTTATATATGTTTTGACACTGTAATGCTTATAGTAATAACCAATGGGTAAGTATTCATTTTAACCGAGTTAAATTGTGGTTTTCGTCCAATCATATTATGGACAATTATTTAGTAATACGTCTATTAAAAATAAACAGTGGGCCAAAAATATCATACCCAAAATTCAAAAACTCGATTTCATTTCAGCGTTTGGCTTATAAACACGCCACTGCGCACTTACAGCCGGCGACTTTCGTTACCGGACGGAAGTGCGAACCTTGATGACGGACTGAATGAATATCGAACGATTCGCGGTCCGGCGTTCAATGGGATAGTGACGGAAGCGTTTTGATTGGTCGACTTTTTCCATGTCGAATCCGAAAACATGCAGGTGGTGGCACGCTCTCGTCATCTGTGTCGTTTTATTCATGAGAAGGGTTTTTATTTTGTCTGTACAATTTATTTAATCGTAGGCTCGTGTCGTCTACATCCATAGTTAGGGTACATTATATTCGACGAAAAAGAATCCAAAACCCTACAAAAAAAAATTAATAATTACAACATACGTTTAGAGGTACATCTGGTGTAGTGTACGTTGATCTGATGTTGTGATAAAAATACAAAAACACAATTTCTATATCATGCAGACGTAAAAATGAATGAAAAATGTCTTACGAATCGGATAACGCCGGCGTCGTTAAACATACATAGGCGCGCGCGCGCGCACACACACACACACACACACACACACACACAAACACGTGTTAACGTACATATATACGTATCATAGAGCCGTAACGTCGCGAGGGTTAAAATATAGTAAATCATAAATAAGTGTTGCGGGCTGGTGGGCGGTACGGTGGTGACACTCGAATTGCCTCCCAAATTTAGATATGCAACATTTTTTTACTCGAATTGCCTCCTATAGCATACCTAGATTATTAACTAATATATCGATAGTTGTGTACATGTACTATCGTTACTATATCGATTCCCGTAGTGTTTAAAAATATTATTTTTAAGACATACAGTATTTCTCAGACCAATTAATTTGTCGAATGCTATAATCTTGTCGATTATCAGTTAAACAATAGTCCGTCGTCACCATTTCGACATATTCAGTTTCGTTTGCACGACTCTTATCATCAAATAACACATTTATACGTTGGTACATTATAGTTATATAAAAACGAACGTTGTTAACGTTATTAGCGAAAAGGGCAATACGATTTTAATTTGTGATGGTTTAAACTTTTAAGTTTGGATTTTTTTTTAAACAAACTTAGCTAATGACATTAAACGATGGACATGTACAAAAAAAATACGTTTAACTTATTATTTAAAACTAATCAACGCAATCAAATCCAGTTCGAAAATAGTAAGCTTATTCACAATTGTACGAAAGACTCAGAGCAAAAGATCAACAGACAGATACTCAGCACAATTTAAAATGAAAAGCTTTAGAACAGTTCTCTGAAAGACCAGCAAAACTATTCCCTCAATGAGATGAAAAATTGTAGTATAAGTACATTAACAAGCTCGGACGTAACTTATATATAAGATAATATGAATTATGCTCGGAATTCTATATATCTAAAATCGCTACAAGATGTGAATGAAGTTCATACAGTTTTATCGTCCATCGATGTTAAAACATTTATAGATGAACATTTTTTTATGGTAAATGACCCATTAAATGGTTTAGTAATGTTTTCATGTGACGAAAATATCAAGTTTCTAAATACGCTAATTATACAATATATGTGGACTATATTTTGATTATTGTGCTCGATATTTTTGCCAATTGTTTACAATACATGGATTTCATAATAATTATTATATAATCTTACATATACTATTGTATTATTAATACATAACAAATGTTTGATGTTCGTGGAAATATTTGAATCGAAATTGTGTTTTTTTGATTTTGAAAAATCAATGCACGTGTAATTTGGCCACAAATTGAAGTTAAGGGCTGTATATTTCATTCATATCAATCTTAGGGGTATAGAATACAACAAATTGGTTTAGCTACGAAATATTCAAAAGGCAACAAAATTGGAAAATATCTTACATACATATTTGGGCCTTCGATTCCTGTATTCAGAAGAAATAACATTTTAATTATATTTTATTTTGAAATTATTGTAGTTTTTAACTAAACAATTATTTGTTTTTAGGTAGGTAACGTTTTCACCACAGAACTTTATGAGCTAAAACCTAATAATGTCAAAATAGTACAAGTTTCCAATTATTTGGCTGAAAATTATATATATATATGAATCTTCATCTTTTCCACCGAAAATGTGGGCTAAATTAATATCCATTGCACAAAGGTCTACTAACACTTGTGAATCATTGCATAGTGAATATAATTCTAATTTTCATCAACTCATCCTCGTGTTTTTAAATTTTTGGATACATTATAGTCAATGCAGTTAGATACGATAATATTAATTAGATTTTCCAAAATGGAAACCAAAAGAATTAGGACAGCCACAAAAAATAAAATAAATTTTATTAATAACTTCATTGATAAATTAAACACAAATGAGATTTCAAAATTACAATATTTAAAAGTATGGGAAATAAATTCAAACCTTGAAAACTAATCTAAGATACAACATAAATTTTTGACTGTATAACAGAATTATATTTCATCTAAATTATTATATCTATGTATTGACTATTTATTATTTTTATATTATTATTATTATTAATTATTACTACCGTACCAATCTGTTTACTAAAATATTTATAATTGTATACAAACTTAAGTTTTTTACTGTATAACAGCTGATATATAATTTATGCATTGATTATTGATTTTTTTTAAATTTTTAAAACAGTATATTTACTAAAATTTTATACAATGTGTATATTATTAATTGAAATTATTATTTAATTTATTAATATTTCCTATAACGTAAGGTTATACATTGATTAATTATAGCTATCAGAGGCGATTCCAGTACAATGAGGGTCACTACTTAAAATATGAGGCGATTCGAGTGAATAATATTTTTGAGTCTGGAGGCAATTCGAGGGTCAGATGGGAGGCAAGTCGTGAGCGCCCGATACGGCAAGGGACGGGCAGGAGCGGGACCGCGGACACCGGATGAGGTGAACAAAGTCAATGATAAATATTCTTCGTCGGCGGCGGGTCCAGAAGGGTGAATCGTTAAGTGAAAGTTTATAAGCGCGATAGGGCAGAAGATTACGGGTCTACTAATAAATATCGCGGTGAAATGAAGTAATTGTTTGTTCGCTGCAATGCTTTGTGTATTATATTCTCGCAGTTTTTTGTTTTATTTTGTTTTGTTTTGTCTTGTTTTTTATTTTTTTGCACGAATAATAATGGCCAGAGAAACCTGGATAAAACATATTATTATTATGTTATCTATTTTTATTTACCGTTTCCGTTTTATTTATTTTTATACATTTAATATTGGTTCATATTATATTTCGCGTACCTATGTAATTTATCGTTTTTGTGTTTACCCGCATAAACATAGCACAGATTTTAACGTTAATATTATTTTTCATTCCTCGTCGATAGATTTTACACTTTCACACACTATAACTATCATATCTGCAGTTAACAATTGGCCAAGTTATGTATGCGACTGATCACCGTTGGCCATCACTACTGAGACATATTTTTTCTTTATTTATAAGGGATTGGCATTCATATATAATAGGTACCGACAATTTGTTTTATCCATCATAAATCACTGACACGGTTTTCCATACTTAATGCGAATTTAAATATATATACTAATATGGCTACACTAAATTTTTTATTCTGTTATTAAAATTGAAACCAATTGGGTTTTTTTTATACATTTAGTACTATGATATTATATAACAATTTACTGGTATCGAAATGTTGTGTTATATATAATATAAGTGGACCTCAAATTGATTGGAACTAGGAAAAAAATAATAGTGCGTGAAGCTCTTGAAGGAAACATTCGATTACCAACGATATATCTATTGACATTATTTTCATGAGCTAAAAGGCGCGTTATTTCTCCGTATTTCCAATCACATGATAAACACGAAAAGTATGATGAAAAAGGAACTGTATATTCTCTACAACCCTCTCGCTTATTCGCAATACCAGTCCAATATAATATATTATCTTTGTCCGCGGTGTATATTCTTTTGAATCTAGTGAAGCACATGATTCTATTCTCCGGCTTAAACCGCGACAACTATAAATATATTATTGTTTGCAGTCATAGATGACTCACTATACATATACGACTGATGCTGAAATTTACAAATTCTGGGCAGATTGATTTTAAAAATACTTGTCCGGCAGCAGTGATTATAATATAGTATATTAAATAATAATGTAGATAGCATTATACGTAGATAACCTAACCTAACCTATGAATCACGACTTAATCAACGATCAAATATCGCCACTATATTAACACAATCCACATACTTACATATCATTTCAAAAATTTACAATATATTATCATTAGAAATTAAAAATAGTAACTCTCTCAAGATTCTTAAAAAAAAAACTTAAAATTTGATTATTAAAGAACAAAATACAGACAAACTTATAACAAATGTATAGGATTATTGCATATTTGCATTAATAATTGAATGATGACTTTAGTAATTACTATATTAAATATACTATATACTATATACTATATTAAAATATATGAATATAAAAAAAAAATGCATTTATTTATATTAATAATTTTAGTTTATAGGTATAGCTTCTCATTGTACTATTTAACTATACAATTTTCTATACTACTACATTATGTAAAACAAAAAAAAATGTGCTGTAATTATTTAATTGTATTTAACGAACTTATATTTCAAATTGTAAACTTATAGGCTCGAACATGTTCAGTAGGGTTCATTATCGTCTTGAAGAATAGATATAAAAAATAAAAAAATATAATATATCAAATTCTAAATAGGTATCTAATATCCATATTTTGTCGGTATTACACTTGTATTATAGATTAAACATTATTATGTATAATATATAATAATATTAAACACAACGCACGTCTCCCGATAAAGATAAATAAGATAATAAAACAAGGGCGGCGCCAAACTTTTTTTGAGGGGGGAATTATTTTTTTTCAAATGTCATTAGAGGGGAGAGCTACGATTTCTTATTTATTTAGTACTCATTTTATATAAAACAGTAATATTTGAAGCGAATTTAAAATACTTTCTCTAAAGATTATATCAATAATATGACAGATTCAATAAACGTTTATTTTAATTTCGATTTGTCAAATTAAAGGTGGAGCAAAACAAAATGTAGAGGCGATACACTTGTTCCCTTTGCCACCAGTATACCGCCATCCCTGTGGATATAAAATATTAAGAAAATACAGAAGGGACTACGCAAGAAAACACAATTATATTATGTAATACACAATTATATCTACGTACGTATGATAGGTACCTACTTTTCAATTGCACTTCCCGCACCTGCAGCAACCACTATAACATTACACATACATAAATGCATAATAATAATGATGTCACTATAATATTATATCGGATTACGAAAATATGAAAATATTGCACGCGGACATATTTCAATCGTAGGAAACCATTTTGTTTTTGTTTCCTCGGGAACGGATAGGGGTCTTTCACAACTAGCACAATATCGAGTTTTTGTTATTTGATTTTAAAAGCTTCTTTTTTTTTCTTATTTCAGACGTTTTTTTACGCTCGTTTAAATATTTATTATAAGAGTATATATATATATATATATATATATATGTATTATATTATATGCATACCTACTGTTTTTATTCCTTCTATTATGCTTTCAATACAATAATATCTTATCGGCAATTTCGTCGTCGAATGAAATTGAAAAATTATCATATAAAAACGCGGCGAGGAGTTTCCATTTTAAAACGCAATATCCACTGTCGAACTTTCGGAACAAAGTCTCAACTTTATATAATATTATCATTTAACGATTCGAGTAATACACGCATTCGTTTTCTGTTTATTTTTTTAAACAAAAAAACGACGAAACGGTATCAGGTAGGTTTATGGGTGGCCCTATTTTTCGAAGGATCGCGTGCCCGCTAAAAACAAATCCATATAAAACTACACAATAATAACGTCAGGCACGAGACTTCGTAATAATAATATAATCTTTTAGTTTTCAAGAGCGAGACTATAAAGACAGTTACATATTATTATTATTTAGAACGTAGTAAATGTTTAAACGATCATAAGCGTAGAATGGGGGGTTAGGGGCTAAGGGGGATATAGCTTCCTCTCGTACGTTTTTAGAATATATTTTGTGAACTGGAAAGATTTTATGCTATAGGCTCCCCTCCCACATAAATTCATCACGTTACGCATATGTAAACAAAATATAAGCGTGCGAATAACAAACGTATTATTTGTACTTTCTATATATAAATTATTATTCGCATTAGTACCTACATTAGATCGTCGATCATCCTGATGTCGAGATCATCGATACTTATCCTTTACCAGCTATACATACCGACTATACCTATACGTTTTTTGGTTTTAATTAGAACTGTGTACGCATCGACCATCTACATCGACTCGTTCCGTAGCTTATCCAAGTATTCGATTAAATTTAACCGTCTGTGCCCGCTAGCGTTTATATTATGCGAATAAAAGAATACCTCATCGGTGTTTTTTTTTTTTTTTTACTACATCAATAATAATAATTGTAATAATAATACCTAATGAGATTTTCATACGATGCTATGACGACAGAAATTAGTGTTATACTGCGGTTTAATTCGGATTAGGTTGCGTGTAATATTATATAGTCGATCGACTACGCGGTTTTTATCATAAAAAAAAAAAAAATTGAGTTAAAAAACTAGTTAAAAACATCAGACAGAAAAATCCAATTGAACTGCATCCTTGCTCATTTGTCCTTGTTCATATTATTCACGTCGTTACTTTTACTTCAGTACAATCTCATTTCGCCGTGAATTTATTTAGCAGCGCGTATAAATGTAGATATACCTGCTATAATTACAATAATAACACGCCACATAGGTACCATAATCGACTTATTTGGATCATAATGCAATAAGAATTACAAATAAAATACTCCGCAGCATATGTCTGTTTATAGGAAACCAAAGTATCTAACCAAAGTATATTACATCGAAAATTATATATTAATACTGCAGCAGTTCCGTGACGAGAACTTTTGAGGTTTTTCAAATTTTTTTTTTTTTGCATTTAGAACAAAATATTTATTTTTTTAGTCTCCATATCACCGAAACGAATGGAAAATATCATAAAAGATATAATATATAGGTATTATTCGCGAGTATTGTATTGTGAGTAGGAACGTTTTTCGTGAGAGTATAATAATATGTTACTCTGCACACTGTAATAACGATTTTCCTCAAAATATAATGTTATAATGTTAGTTATAAATAATATATTAATTGGTAATTAAACTCAAAGACGAGAAAGAAATGTATTGTACTTATTGCACTATTCCCTGCAGTCTGCACCGATCAACGTTATATGAACATCGAATCGAAGGTATCAATGACTTGAATTACATTCTGTCATCCTGAATCAATATTGTTATTTGTTATAGTTATTAAGGGGAACGTGGGCAACATACAAAAAGATGGTATTTAGACCTTACCGCTTTACAAAATTGTGGAACTTTTGTCGGACAGATTTTTATCTTGAAAACGGATTTAAATTCATTCACAAGTTAGTCACACATGTTATAATCGAAGCGATTTCTAGCGTTTGTTTTTTCAATTGAAATATCAACAAACGAAAAAATTGTATTTTTATATTTTAAAGTATAAATACTTAACGTAAGATAGTTAATGGAATATTAAAAATCTTTTCGTTTAAATCATAGTAAACTTGTTAATGAATCAAAATTAAAAATTCGTCTAATTAAAATCCTACAATTTTGTCAAGCGATATCATAATTGTTTACATTGTTTCGAGTCCTTACACAATCTATACAATTGACATCTTGCACCGAGAGGCGAGAACAAGGAACGGTGACTTTGAAGAAAATCGTTTTGCGGAAATAAAAAAAAACGAATAAGTATATCATAGTATTATGTAATTTAAACGCACTACCGCCGTCGTATTTATAAAATAGACAATCGATGATGTGTAACCTACATGTCCTCTGCAAATATGTAACGGTATATTTGGCATCATATGTAGGTATTATGTATTTGTGTATCGATACTACTACGTGTGCATAACTATACCTGAGATTACGATAATTATAATAAAAAAATTATGTTTTTTAATAGGTACCCGAAACTACGACTCCGGTACGATATCCTCGATGAATTTGAATTCTCCGAGTTGCGGTAATCGCGGGTACCCATCCGATAAAATATATTATATTATTCCCATCGTTATAGGACATAAAAATATAGGTGTCAGTTCGTTATCGGCACGACAAAATGAAATATCGTAATATTTCCAGCCGTTCCCCGGCACAGTCGGTACCTATATATACTTATTTAAACCTACACATACACACGCATATATAGGAGTGCTGTGTAGTGTGTGCGCACATATATATATGTATATATATATATAGAAGACATTATATAGGCATATTTGTATTATATATATACACGTCGGATATGCTTTGGTATAGACAGGGTAGAAAAAAAAGAATAAAAAGAATAAAAAAAAAAAAAACGAAAAACGAGAAAAAGGAGATGAATGCACACATCATGCACGCCGCCGTTTATTAAACGCAGTGACCCCCACCTGCCTCGGCGCCCGTTCGCTTTTTTTTCTCTTTTAAACAATATTATATATACGTATACATTTAAAAAACCGAGTCTTCGTGAGAGAGAGAGAGAGAGAGAGAGAGAGAGAGAGACAGACAGACAGACAGATAGACAGACAGAGACAGTGACAGAGCGGTGAGGACTGCGGGGGACGGCCAAAGAGACGCATGATGATATAGTGTGCGACTGAGAGAGACTGCACGGGCGGACGGGAGAGTACAGCAGTGGCACTGTACCTATCTATCCCCATGGTCGCAGAAGACTGCACGCGGGTGTTATTCAATCACGTATAACATATATTATACAGTACGCTGCCGTTTCGTGTACCGCGTATTAGGTACATTATACGTTACCGATGCATTAACCACGGTATAATAATTATATTAAAAAATAATAACATTATGTGCTTACGAAGTTATGATAACAATTTAAATTTTTATTATTATTGTCTCGGCCCTGGTGACGAAATCACGCATCTCCGTCAACCGCATTTCATAACGTCTGTAGTCTGTGCCTACATTTATAATATTGTACACGGGTATGCGTGCGTTGTCACGGTATAAAAAATACGGTTTTTCGCTTCTCGGTATAGTTATATCGGCTGTCCCATTACCGAATACCGGGAATTATTATATCAAGAAATAATATAGTGATTACTGCTACATAAAATATAATTATTAAACGTCGGCGGAGTACGATTGAGAGCGTTTTACCTTTTTTTGTAAACGATTGAGCGCGCGGTGCGGGCACATCGATATAGGTGAGAACATGATTTCGACCCGATCGAGTGTGAAAATAGGGGAGAAGTTGCCAAATTTATAATACTTTATATATTATATTATTTATCATTATTATACAATTTACAATTATTATATAAAGAATCATAAAAAAATATTTCTTTAAAAAAAACTTATTATGACGCTGATATAAAAAACTATAAGCTTGAAAATCGGAAAAAAAATTAAAAATTAAATTTTAAAGTCACGATAATATCTAATATATTTCGAATAATAACTAGATATTATATTTATCTACGTGTTTTGCAATTTTATAATTACTTATCATTTATTCCTTTGGAAATGGATTATAAATGTCTATAAATTGATAACACTTCTCACTGAATTTCTATATATAAGGATGTATTTTGTTATAATACAAAAGTTTATGAATGATCACTACTTGAAATTTAACGATGGAAACTTTTGGGTTCATTTGTGCTTCTGAATGTGTATATATTATTGGAGCACCTCCGTCGAACGTATCCACATCTTCCCGCACTGTACCTATATTGTAACGGCATTTCCACACACCATTAACATATTATATCTTACCCTCGTTACATATTTAATACATAAAACGTGAAGCAAAAAAAAAAAAAAGATACGACCACATTGTACTTATATAATATTATGTCATAGCCATAAAGTCAAATCAGGTATTTTACTATCTGCCTAGGCGTTTAATTAAATGCCCAGGCGTTCAACAATATTTCAAATCAGGAAAATAATAAAAACGAAACGTTTCTCTATTACTTTAAAGTTTAAACTATATTTTCTTATAAATAAAAATAAATAAATTTGTATTTTTCTTCGTATTTTACATATAACAGAAAATAATAAATAATAAAGTACAGTTTAAACTTTAAAATAATATAAGAACTTTTCATTTTTATTATTTAACTGACTTGAAATGGGCATTAAGTTAAACACTTCGGCGGACAATAAAGTCGCACGAAAATTAAATTCTTCGACTATTTACGTAGGCATTTAGTAAAATTCTTGATTTGACAAATATGCCTGCGGTGCAATACATTTTCTGTATTTAATAGAAACCATACGTGATCATCGTTAACATATCGTGTATTTATATATGGGATTTCATGCAACGACTGACAATTGTGAAGAAATATAGGTGCGTATTGAACGGAGTTGACTTATCGTGTATGCAAATTTGATAACACCATAATACGAATGTACCAAAATTATGGTTATCCCTCAATCGTGCGCCTGATAAAGCACAAGAAAGCTGCAAGTACCGCTGTCGGATCCTTTAGTACATCGGTCTTTATAATACCGAGCCCACTCGAATTCGCTACCCTATAAGCGTATCAACCCTTATGGCCTTATATATTACATTATGTTATATTTTATATTATAAAATATGCGTTTCGTTATTGCTTCTTACAAGTATTTACATCCAGACGACGACGACGACCTCGACGGTCAAGAGCACGCATAATACCATCGCGATATCGTAACACGTCGCACTTTGAATGATATATTGTATTTCACGGGTCGACCTGCAGTAGGTATATTAAATGCGTCCGTATATATATATATATATATATATATATATATATATATATATATATATATATATATATAGATAGGTATATTATCGCCATAAGTCGCTTCGAATATAATACGGTTTTTTTCATACATGTACGGTAGTTTATTCGGTCTCGGAAAATTGGTGTACGACTAAAATATACTTCCGACGCGATATAAGTGTATTATTATTATCATATAGTATGCAATACAATACGATGCGCGCAGGCGCAACGAGTGTTTGAGATTTGGGTGGTGTGGGTTGAAGATTTTGATGTACAGATGACAATTTCCTGTGGGTTTCTCCGTTTTTTCGAAGACCGCGGCCGCCAATTAATAATGTTGCCGCTGTTTTTTGCAGGATTTGAAATATGATTCCGTTAATTGTAATAAATCGTGTGGCACAGCGCGCGTGCGATTAACTATTGTCGTATACGTGTCGACGCCTCGTTACAAATATCAATTTTTCGTCAATCCAAATATTACACGAAAAATATAGTTATACCGCGGTTATTATGCGTATTCGTGTGTCACGCGTGTATCGGTTTTAAACAAAATATTCAATGGAATGCGGAACGAATAATTCGAACGTACGTAGGTATTATTTGTAAGTATTTTTTTGATAAACGATAAAATTAATTATCGTTTGCAGTCCAACAAGTTGAAGTTATATGATATTTTGTACAGAATTGCAATAATTTGCAGTAGGATTTGATTTTTTTTTTTTTATTTAATTCGTGTGATTTACAGTAGCCGTTCAGTTTCTCCTGCAGACCTACTCTCACATCTTCTCCCTAAAAAGCATTAGAAAATTGACATTTTCGGCATTTTTCTTTTCTCCAAGAAATTTGCGTTTTTTAATCTAAATATACGCGTATCGGGCTTGCCGCATTCTTATACAATATTCAATCTCAATGAGCTATGCATAAAAATAACGTCACTGAAAAACGAATCCTAAAAAATTAGCCACGCATTATTGTTATTTAAAAAGAAAAATTACGTACGTCGGAAATGGTACCCACTGTTTTTCTCGAATCAAATTTCCTGAACGATCTTTTTCTCGAAATGGTTATTGTTAAAAATAAAATAATAAATGCGAGTGTCATAATTTAATATTTTAAAATCTATGATACATATATATAACCCAATGCAAGCGACCAATGAATATAGACAGTTTCCCGACAATTATTGTTAAAAATAAAATAAAAATATTTATTACTTAAATTTTATAAAAGAATAATATGCGTGATTTCTCTCAGAAATTCTAACTCCAGGTATATATCAAAAAACGGAGTAATATAATAATAGCTACTTGTAATAGCTGCGCTGACAAAATTTCAAAAATTTTTTATTTCGGGAACAACAATTGTCGGCAAAAAAGGTTTCGGGTTTATGGACTTTTGGGAAAATACCATTTGGAAAAAATACCAGGAATCATCGGAAATAATAAGAAGTACGCGTGCGTGCGTGCGTGCAGAAAACATTAACGCAGAATGGAAATTATAAATTTTTTTCAAGTAGTACTGTACGGCCGTGGGTACCAATATACAGAGTGATGAATCAAGCATGATCAACCTTTTTTATTTCTCCAATAATGCAATTATTTAAAATGTGATTTTTATGGAATTTTAAATATATGTACTTTAAATCCATAATTTTAAACTCTCTTAAGGTATTTCACACTCCATAAGGAGTGTCCCGTGGATGTACAAACTTTTTTTCTTCAAATGAATACTTCCATTTTCTACTGTAAATTATTTAGTTGATAATTTTTCTGAAAATTATGACGTATCTAAATCAAAATAATGACAAGTGATTTTTGTTATTTAACTTATGTGTATTAAAGATAATAGGTCCATAATAATGAGTTTTGAAAGATATAAAGGCTATGATGATTTGCGAATTGTAGTGATTAATATTAATCTATCAACAATTATCATTTGTAAAAATTGTCCAACTATAGTAAACACTAGATCTAATACTATATCTATTTGATATTTTTGTAAAAACCGTTTTTAAGGGCTTATTATCTTTATATTATAAATATTTTAATAACCGAGAAACTACTTGCTCGAATTTTAAACTAAGTACATCAAAGTTTTCAAAAAATGTATCCACTAATTAATTTACATTAAAATAGGGTGAGTCCTCATTTGAAAAATAGAAGTTTGTACTCACGGGATTCTCTTCAAGTAGGTAATACAAAAAAAGCTCAACATACGGTTTTTGAGTACCTACATTTAAAAATTCAAAAAATCAAAATTTAAATTATCGAAGAAAAAAATGGGGATGAGCATGATCGGTGACCCATTCTGTATACAATACAGGTTTTGCACAGATAACTGCATGAAATATAATCTTCACACGGCCGAACGCATCACCGGACGTCGAACCATCAAATCATGATTAACGAATCAAAGAAACAAGTAGGTAGGCATAAAGCGTAGTGGACGTTTATTTTTTTAACGCTACGCGTACTAAATATTACAACAAACATAATAATATAATGTACCTACACACTATTGTGCGCGTAACGAACGGTTAAACGGCCTCTTTTTTTCTCTCTCGTTTTTCTGCCGAGTTCGTCGACGTTGTCACATTATTAACTAATGAGATAATGATAATGATATGATTGTTCGAAAACACTGTCAGGTGTAGTACCTATATACAGCTGCAGTTATTTTATGCCGACGGAACGCGCGAAATCGGACGAACGTGAAAAAAACAACAGCTGAGTAAGAGTGTAAATATAAATTATACAGTGTGATTTTTTAAGCAAGCTCACCCCCCCCCCCCCATTTTCTTTTAAAAAGTACATTTATTCAAATTCTCATTTTTAGAATTTTTAATTACCTATACCTATAAAGACCATATTTTAAAATTCCCAATACTAATGAGAACGCCATTTTTAGCTGAAAATTATTTAGCGGATGTAACTAAATCGAAATTCTAATGAGTAGTTTTTGGGTTGTTTAAATGTTTATACTAAGGATAATAATCCTTAAAAATGGTTTTATAAAATTACAAACTAAATGTAATATTAAATGTAGTAATTATTATACTTGGACCATTTTTACAATTATTTACATTAATAGGTCAATAGTAATCACTAAAATTTTCAAATTATCCAAACAACCCCCTCTCCCTCCAATGAATACTTAGTAATATATAAAATATAAAACTATTACCATAGGCAAATTATCCTTAGTACACAAAGTTATATAACTCAACAATTACTTGTTTAAATTTTGATATGGTTACATCAAAATTCTCAAAAAATATATCTGTTGAGTAGTTAAAAGTGAAAAATGGGGATTCCTATTTAAAAAACAGTAGTTTGTATTGTCGCAGGATCATCTTTGAACCTTGAGTGGTAGAAAATGTCTCGAAAATTCAAAAATATGGTCTTTAAGTGTATTTAAAAATTCCAAAAATCAGTGTTCGAATATATGCATAATTTAAACATGCGTGTATATAGGTCGAGCGTGCTTGAAAAAACACCTTGTATTTGACGTTATATCGGAGTAGTATAAATTTTAGAAAAAGAGTAGTACGTGTGGTACAATAAAAATATATAATAATAATATTATCGACGCAAACGTTGACGACGATAGGTCTGTCGTTCGGCGACGTATTCGAACATGATATTATACTTTATCGTTTACTACCTATGTATTATAATGCCATAAATCGTATGTGATGCTTATATTTTTTAGGAAAAACAAGTTCGACATCAGCTCGACGTCATGTCGTCATTCTTATTACGTACGGACACGATACAATACATATAATCATAACGATACGGTGAATCTGCAGACTTGGAGAGACCGCCCGAGCATCAATTTATAGCTGATTACTATAGCCGCCGTCTTTTGCAGCACTTCCATCGTAGTAGATATATTGCAGGTGCATCGTCTAATTTATGTATATAATTTTAGATTCCGAGCGGAGTTATGAACGTTAACAGCTACTGATTTTACAACGATAATGTGTTTTTTATTTTTGTGTCTGAGACTTTTTAGCAGAAAAATGCTCAGGTTGTTAACTTCAATGAATGTTTTTGTAGCGACTTGGATCTATAGTTGATGTATTTTTGGGATGTCAAAATTTAAAATCCTCGGTACGTTTTAAAAACAATTGGAATAAATGAAAAATACAAATATTTGATTATGATTGATGTTAAATTATTTAATATTATTATCAAAATAACTGTTTGGTAACCTTGGTGACAAAATTTTTTGACCTTCTTCGTTTAAAGTTTTATTAAGTCACCTTCGATTCTATAAATGTCGTTGTCAAACTTTTCATGTAGACAAAAAGCTTGATCATTTAATACAAGGTTTCTCATAAGCAGGCCTAAGACACTTTGTTGCGTCTGCGCGTGCAGTTTTGACTAAATCGTGTGATATTGTGTCCTTGAATACGGAACAATTAGTTATTATGTCCAGGAGACATTGTTACCACGAACATAATATATTATGAGATAATTATGTTATTAATTAAATAAATAATGTATTAATATTTATAATACTATATTATAATAATATAGTACTTACTATTCTGCATTTATGTTTTTTTATTTGTCAAAATGTGTCGACTATCGAAGCGAGGTCTAAAAATAAAGAGACAATTATAACCGAATCCGTGAAAACAAATGTCTTTATGCATATGAACTCCAAAAGGATAAATTAAGAAAACAATTAAGTCGTGTTTCTTAAGATGTTGTCGTAATAAATAGGAGAAAAAAAAATTCAATTGAAATGTATAAAAAAACGACTGCAAGATCCTGCAGTTGTAAAAAGTAAATCAGATTGTAAGAGCATGTTGAAATAACCATGTTTTTTATCTTGTCGTTCTTGTTCCTATAGTGAATTTACATCGATCACAATAATAATATCTTACTTATAAGAAAGTTGTGTGTAGATACGTTTATGGAATAAGTGAATGGTAATAATAAGAATATTAACAATAGTCGTATGTAGTCCGCAGGGTCATATAAATGGAGGTGAGTGGTGGTACCTGGGGTGGTTTATCGGTATAAAAATAAAATATATAAACATTTTTATAAATTTTATAAGCTAAATAAAATTCTACCATTAAATATTATGCATACTGTGTATGAGTCATTGTACAAGTCTATTATGCCATATGGTCTTATAGTATGGGGTGGATGTGCAGATAATGTAATAAAATCACTATTAGTGCAATAGAACCTAACTGTTAGAATACGTATGAATAAAAAAGAAATATATGATGGGTCCACATCATTAAATTACAAATCTTTTAAAGTACTGCCAGTTAGGGATCTGTATAAGTTATATGCTATTTTATTTGTCTCCAACACACATACTTTAACTAAGCAAGTAAATAAAAGAGATTTTATAGCATATGACACTATAGTGTACGTTACACAAATAAAGAATTTGGTAAGAAATTTGTAAATTACCTAGGTTTAATTTTTTACAACTTGTTACCATTGGATTGGAAAAAAAAGTATTGTAAATTGTAAAGCGTTTAAAAATAATAGTATGTACGTACGTCGAGAAAATTATTAAATGTTGGTTATTAAATGAACTAATGTAATTTTAGTGTATGTTTTTATGTAATTGTGTTAACGATAATTTTATTTTTTTTTATAATTTGTACTTGTTACATTTCAGTTTATTTTTTCTTTTTTTCTACTATAGTTTATCCATAAATTTAAAACTTGATTTTTCTTTTTTTCAAATTTTTTTTTTTTTTAATTCTTTTGTCCCGCCACAAGCAATGCTTATTGAGGTCGAAATAATCAAAAGTATTTTTCGTTGTAATTTATTTGTATACTTTTTGTTTTGATGAATAAAAAAAAATTCGTTATATATTTCGTCATTACATCATATATTTTTGACGCATGCACGTAAAGGCTTCAAAAATACTTACCTAAAGCAAAAACTGCAATCGCGTTGGTGTTAAAATTGTATTTTTTTATAAATGCATAATGAAACGATGTGTGCTGACGTGTACCGACATCTTTTATAACTACCTAGGTTCCTATAGCAATTTATAATGCATAGAACCATTATGTACGGTAGGTATACGACCGAAAAATGATTTGTCGATACGATGGTGCCTCATTATAATATTTTTATCATAGTCTCACAACAATAATCACTACCTACATTAATGGTTATTATTGTACATAGCAGTTGAGGTACCTACACGACGACGACAATTGTTTTTCGTAGTCATTTGTTTGGGAACGATTGTTTTATATTTAATTTTTGGCGTTCAACTTGGGCGGCACAGTCCTCACTCGGCGCCTTCTGAACGGACAAAATGCAGCGGTGCAGCACGAGTATACTGCAGCTACAGCAACTATATGGCATACTGAATGCGTAATATTATGCACTTACGTTCATGTACTGTCGGTCTTATATTATAGACATCGCTTATACAATAATTCATATTATCGTCACACGCACATGCGATATTGTGATATTTTTATTGCGCGGAGTGTGCAATACACGCATATAATAATGATAATATATACTATATTGTATATAGGTACTATATATTATATTTTAATATATATATATATAGTTATATAGTACTATATATCCTACTCGTTAACGACAAACAGAATAATAACAATAATAATAATAATAATAATGAAAGAATATGGAAGACATCACAAATACGATCAAACGCGCGTTAATCACTTTACGGTCACCGCCCCAACCGAATACGCGCAGTAACCACTATAAAATAATATATTACCACGTCGGTACTGCGATACCTACGCCTAAATCATTTGCTTAATTACAATTTACGCAGGGAAAAAGGTTATTCTTATTAAAAAAAAAAAAAAGAAGTCGATACTGCCACAGGAGTACAGGATACTTCTCGAATAGTATAAATATCAAAGCATTTCAGAATAAGGTAGGTATAATATAAGGTACATATAATGCTTAAAAATTTCAAAAATCAGAATTTGAATAAATTCTTTATCAATTGAAAAAATACAAATGAGCATGCTTCGTGAATCATTCTGTATATTAATCTTTCCCTGTATATATTTTTGTACTTAATTTTTTTTTCTTAGTCATACTACATATATATATATATACATATACATATGCATATATTTGATTATTATATACACACCTAAACATTTATTTTTAGTTTTTATATTTTAAATGCCCCAGACTACCTTACAAACTTTTCCATAGATAAGAGGTTATTTGCAGCGGCGGATAGGGCTTGTTCTGCAGGCTATAAAAAACTAAAAATGTGTTATGTTATTTAAACCCAATAAATAAATGATTATTATTTTTATGTACATTATAATATATTATGTTCACTAATTATCACTGTAAATAAAATATTTATTTTTAATATGTATTTTTAATTATTGCTATTAGTCGTTGAACATTTGATATATATTATCGATAAAATCAAATCAAATATAATCAATATCGGGTTTTTTTTTATTGAACTGAAAAAAATACCAACAACAAAGGCTATACGTTTTTGGTTTTGAACCATAGTGCTTAATATGTGGTTGGTTTTATATATAAAGTTAACAATCGTTATAGTATACTAAACGTGAATTCGTAGTAAAGTTAATTAAATATATTTATAATACATACAGTAATATTGTCATACAAATATGTTTGCTAAATTGTATTATAAAGTAGGTTTATAAAAAAAGGTTATCATATATTGTGATGTTTTCGGTGTCTGGTCTTAATGCTTTGCCCATGTTGTATTTTTTGAGGTCATTGATGTATTGATAACATTTTGCTAGTATATGTTTGACTGTTAATATAACCCCCGTTTTGTTTTATAGCACAGTGATGTGATCTTAACATTTTAATAAGGTATACAACAGTTTGTTTAGTTAATTTATACACATTTCAAATAATGTCATTTTATAATTATGTATAATTAATAGATACCTAATTTTATAACAATATAATATGTAATGATTAAATTATTAAAATTGTTATTAGAAGAATTTGGATGTTTTTATTCTAAATGTTGCAGTAACGTAAATTTTGTTTGAATGATTAAATCAGCTAATATGTTATTGGTCCGGTGATGCGTTGTAACTTATATAATGGTTATATACATATGAAAAACTGTCATCACGGTTATTTGGAATAGGTAACAATGGAATAGATGCCTAATTTCCTTTAAATATTCATTCGCGATTATTCGTCATCTTGCGTGGCACAAAAAATAAAACAAAAAAAACATCACATACACGGTCATTGTGAATCAATGAGTATTTATATTATATATGTTTATACCAAGGTAATGATTGATTTATACGTTTGTATAATATACTTACTACTACGTGACATTGACGTCTTGTACATACATATTTTTTTATCCATTTGCCCTCCCTCCCTCGTGAGTTGACGAGGTAAATACGTATATACTGGCCAAGTTTAAACGGAAATCACGAAAACAACGTCAGACGGCAAAGTTCGGACGGGTTTGCTATAGAATCACGGATGACGCGAGTTGTAGGTACGAGAATTTTGTGATTTACACCAAAATGAGTATATTATTATCTAGTATTCAATTTTTTGTCGGTGTCCTCGTTGACGTCGAAACTAGAATTTTTTTAATTGATTAACTTTGTTTATAATAGTAATAATAATAAGTCTTAATTTGTAGCATAAAAATACATAACTATAAATTGGTTGCAGATATCTATATACATATAGCTACAAAAATTCCTGGAACCTCACCTTGTGTTTTGTTGGTAGAGTTGAATTCTAAACAGAATCATAATTTATATTAAATTATTCAATATAATACGAGTATATAAATTTTATTGTAATCTAGCAAATTCTCTACCTATCTTATAAATAAAAATCAATTAATTTTATTAAGATAATAGACACTTTTATCTTCTCAAAATCTAAACTGTACACAAATAATTTAAGTCATTAAGTGTTTTAAAATTATATTTTTGCCCAACATAATTATAGCATTATATTGTAAGATTATATATATATGTGTGTGTTTAGAATATATTTTCATAATATATTATTGTTATAAGCTATATGTTTTAAATCAATTTGGTGCAAATACGACGTGATGTGCTTATTTTGGGTGAATTTTGGCGCAAATCGACTACAGCCGTATAGGCACGCGACGATATGAGTATGCACTCGCGCCAGTCGGAGAAACATCCTCCTTATTTGTTATGATGAGGAAAAAGAACGATCAAAATACTTCTCCATAATATACGACATTGTGGCGACAAACGCGGTCGACACGTCATCGAGGACATTAAAGATTCCGATTAGTACACGCCGCATTGTACTAGTATGTGTTTCGAGACAACAATATTATTGACAGAGCATGATTGAGTTTCGTAATCTGTAGGCTGCAGGTCGGACTGCGACAATAATACGGCATTGTAGGTGTTATTATTATATTATTCAAAATAATTAAAATTATTGCAACAAAATCGACAGTGCCGATCTATTGGAACAAATTATCATCTCAAATCATCTAGTTTTTAATTCTCGCCACAACGCACGACTTTTTTTTTTATTTATTTATTTTGATAAAAATAATTCTGTCGAGCACAGTTTGCCGAACCGCATGTTCATAATATCTTGTAATGACATCTCTAAATTTGATTTTTTCCACGACAATGCTCATAAATTGAAAATCTGTATAAGCTTATAGGTAATTAAACACTCAAACCATATTATTATACCTGCAATCCAATAATCTATAGCTAATTTATTAATTATCTATAATTTATTTCATAATTCTACAATAATATTCTGCTTTTTTTTTATTATTATAATATTATTTATCGTAAGTTGTATACAGGCTGATATATTTATTATTGTTCTAATCTATACCACATAACTCTGCGAAGGTGTTATTTTATAAAAAAAATTGTAACCTATAGATAGGTAAAAATAATTTAACAATAACACGATCCGCTGACAACAGTGGTGACGGTTTATTATAATAATATGTATGACGTATGTGACCTCCGTGTTATTGTCATTGAGAATATAATATTAAGACGAATGAAAATACCCCGCGCAACAGTATAATACGCCTATATTATTCAACAGCGTTTTCCAAACTTTTCCTCAAACGGGAATAGCTCTTAGAGATAGGAAAAATGCTTGCAGACAACGTACCAAAAATATATAATAAGTTTATTGCTATAATATTTTATAACTATGAACATATTTTACAGCGTTACAACATTATTATTACACACCGCATTGGTATTGTATTTTAATTTTAAAACCACTCAAATACCATGTCTAGTTATAATTACAGCATATTTTGATAACGATCTGTATTCATAGTTGCGCAATTGGAAAATTGGTTGACATGGCAATAACAACAATTAACGAATAATAATAATTCAAACTAGCGATGTTATACTACCTTAAGTGTTTGATTATTAAGATTTTAATACATCGAAAAAAATATTTTTTAGATTAAATTTGATTGTTTAAAATGTTTTTCATTCAGTTAATTTTGACTAAGTCTATGTGGGTTATAATCAGCTGCAATGGCATCTTTTGTAGTTGATTTTTTATAAATTGTTACTATAGTATCAATATGGAGGATGTAGTAAGAAACAAATAAGTGGGCAGAAGTTAAATGTTGACGTATTGCTATTGATTAGAAATAGCCAGCTGTATTGTTTTTAATTGGGATGATTTGGCACAACCCCAAATAACTGGGCACCATGTTGGCATTATCGTTGACTTGTAATTATTTGTTAATAAGAACTTTCAGTTAGTTTTTTAAAATAACTAATACCTCTCAAAGTGAATTCGTAGATCTCCTGAGGTATACCATATATTATATTATAGGATTCCAGTTTGGGAAACGCCGGCCTATAATATTATAATATCGTGTCGGCGTCAAGTACTAGTAATAGTGACAAAAACCATTACTGCAGTAACCATCATTAATCATATTTTACATAAACTATTACTAATACGATATGATAATATCATTGTTATACAACATCGACACTCGGCACAATGATCAAACATGGTGGCAAGGAAGGAGTAGTGCTGCGCAAGGCCCTCTTAATTTGTAAATTTTATTTTTCTATTTCCCGTAGGTATACACAGTTCATGCGATGATATATATGCGAAGCAGGTACGCGCGCGCGTATTTTTTTCATGTTTTGACCATCCGGCACATAAATCAAAACGTTACGAGTTGTAAATCTTTACCGTTGGTATACATCACCCCATCCTCCGAAAAATAAAAAGAAACTGTTTCTCGTCGCTGCAGAGTTTGAAAAAGTTTTCTCTCTTCATCTCTCCCTCTGTCTCTCTCTTGAATCGGGTCGCCACCCCTTCACCACCAAAACTTTTGTAGCGTATACCTCTATATATATGTAGTTAATTTTTGCGGCGGGCGCGATCTATAAACGCGATGGAATGCGAAAAGTGATGCCTCGCCGTCATTTCCAATGCGATTTTCGCAACGTTTACGCAGCCGCCGCACCTATAAAAAAAACGAACGATGACGTGGTCGAGGAGGCTCGTGGCTTTCTGTCGCACGACTCTTGTGACGTGGTATGCGATTTCTATATTATTATAATATAATGATATGCGCGGAACGAGAAAAAAAAATAAAAAAACACCGACGACAGAGTACGAATATTAAATTAATAACGCTAAATCGTCGTTACGTCGTGTGTAGGAATATTATAATATATTAAATTCACAAGTTATTCGACTTCGGTCGATATACTGTCCGGTTGTACTTGTATAGACGACTGTGTCGTGTCGTATCTTTATTATTATTTTATGTCTATATTACGATGTAAGTACCTATAACACGGTAACAGGGTTTGGTTCTACTTCGACCGCGCGTGAGGAGGCACAGGTTGTGCATACACGATAGCTCATTGCAGGGGAGGTATCGGCGCGGTACACGGCGGCAAACGAACGAAACGCATAAAACAAACAGTTTACACGTCGTAAAGTCAAAGTATAACGTCAGTTTTCCTATAATACGTATATATCTAAGCTCGGGGCGAAGACGCCTATTATGTGCATGACGTACGCGTATTACTGCAGCGACGAGCATTTCGCGCAGGAAAATCTTTTCGGTTACAACAGGAAAAATTGCAGTACCCGCTCCTGGTGTTGGGAGCACACACTGTTTATCTAAAATATTACCACACACTATCAATACCTAGGTCATAAATATGAAATAGATCATAAACAAGTATCAACTATATCTATAGTGATTTATAATTCGCGTAAATGTGTTACTTGTTTGTAAATTTATTACCTAACGTGAGTATATAAATAATAATTGTTTTAAATATAATAATACAAATAATATTTTATTAAATACCTAATTTTAAATCCCAGAATATTCTCCCGTGGACATTGCACATCGATATATACTTAGATATATCAGAATACAAAAAAGAAAACTTTTTCATAACACAATACAAAAATACTATAATTACTGTAATTACAAACTCATCTATACTGACGCATCTAAAATAGAAAAACAGTGTTCGGATAGCAATAGTAGCAGAAAATGTAACTACTTTCTACAAACTTCCATTAGAATGCTCTATTTATACGACCGAATAACTAACTATATACAAAGCAATAAAATACACAATCAAACATAAAGAAATAACGTATAACAACTATTTGATACTAAGCGACTCTCTCAATAGCTTCATAGACATCCATAACTCAACAAATCCAACCGATTTATCCAAACTCATATAAGAAAAAACTTATGAAGCATGCCTAAAAGGAATAGACGTATTCTATCTATGGATACCTGCGATTAGTGGAATAGATGACAACGAAATAACAGTTCAAGAAGCACTAAAGCAGTCTCCTCTACTGGCATACTAACCCTAAACTTAAACACAAACGCTGACATAAGGGAACTTATAGAGAAAGTTCTATACCTCAAGTGACAAAAGCACTGGATAAAACAAAACACCAAATTAAATACAATAAAAAAACAATATCCATATAAAACCCGGTCCTAATAAGGAAAACTATTTTAAATCGCCTCCGAATAGGGCACACATTCACAACACAGTATAATCACCTCGTGGCCAGAGATGATCCCCTATAATATGCGAATCATGTGGAATGGATTACACAGTCAACAACATATTAACTGAATGCCTAAAGTTTGAAGACTCAAGAATCAAATACCACATACCACATCTATTAGGAGAATACTTACAACTTGAACTCCAATCAAATATTAACATCATTAACTTCTTAAAGGAAAACAAATTATATGACATAATATAAGCATAAACTATTCTGTAAACTATATGTAAATACGATGTAAACTAATAAATAGTGGCCTAGTAACCGATGTAACAAAGATCAATAAAAAAAAATATATACTTTATATAATACAATTAGTATGATAAGCGTGTTAAAATTTTTTTGACCAATCTGTGCGACTAGTTGTAATCTTTTTAAGCACTTTAAATCCTCGACAATTTCATTTTTAGAATTGACTTATTTTTTATTTATATGTTTACTAAACCTAATCCTAAAGTCAAAATTATCAGTCAATATTAACCTTAAATATGTTTTAAATCGTTTTAGGAGAAAAAGTGCGTCGAAGCAATAATCAACGGGAGATTTGCAAACTTCAAAAATTAGATTTTGTTTTATAAATACGTTTATTAATATTATTAATAATAATTTATTATGTATGAAAAAAGATGCGTTATTTGTTTAAAATGTTCGATATAAATTATTTTATCGTGTATATAGTGGTGTATTAAAAAATACATAGATCTGTAAGGTATAGTTATGGGGTCGGGAGGTTTTGGGGCAAAGCACAATAAATATAACAACAAATTATCTACCCCCATCCCCGCCCAGAATGAAGTCATAACTATGTACGCCGTTGCATCCCGATATCTGCAATCGCGCACGTGTAATGACGGTTAAAAAAATTGTAAAAACATTTACGACTTTGTAAAAATACCGATCGTAATGTGACGAGGCAACGATTGTTGAGTGTATAACATGTATTATGGTTCCTGAGGGGTGGGAATCATAGCAGAGGTGAGCCTCATTCCGGACGCACGTACATATAATAGTATATAATACTTTAATGGTTTTACGTGTGTTATATTTTTCTTTAGATTTAAAATAAAGTTCCTTAGGGGGAAGGGCTGGCCATTTCTATAACGCGTACTGACTTTACTGTAATATGACGTATTATCGTCGGCTCAAAATTTTGTATAACAGTATTAAATTATTACACACACTTACGTCGTTGTGAACAAAACATGGTATATTATTATTTTACATTTCATTGGGCGTATATATTAATTATAAATTTAACGTACCAATGTGATATTCAAGGACATTACCTACAAGGGTGGAGAAGTGACGAGGGAATCAGTTTGATCCAATGGTTTTCTCTTATACAGTTTTATGAAACACTGAATTTTAAAAACACTTGAATACATAATATTTTGTTCGATGTTCATGTTCATAAAAAAACAGTTACAATATATGAATTTGATATTATATTACCTATTACTTGCAAGACTCTATTACTTTATGTATAGTAATAATAGTATTATAGTATATTAAATGCAAAAGAATTAATCACCAATCTCATTATCACCCGTTAATTAAGCTACTTCAACACGATGATTGTGAAACGCGATATTTCGCTATATCATTGATGGAAGAAGTAATAAACGCATTGGTAAAAAAGAAAAGAAAATTGACTTTTATAATTTGATTATTTTAGTAAACAATTTTAAAACTTAGTGTACCTAATATATATTATACTAATAATACAGATATGCTCGAAGAATGCGCGAAAAACAAATATTATATATCTACGGCTGTTCGATTCGAATTATTTTATAATTTTTAACAATTTTTCGGTCGATAAGTTGCAATGTGCAGTTAAAAATAAACGCGCAGCGTTGTATATGTATGCATATTATGTAGGTATTATAATAGTTACACGTTTTCTATCGATAGGTGATTAATACATCGGTAATTTTATCAGGATGATTTTTTGAAACCGTCCAGTGTGGAATAGGTACCTAAATAATTGTTTAAACATAATATAATAATATTATTGCAGACGGTTAGAAGGTCACTCGGTCACACCCAATCGTATACAAAAACTCGTTAATAACAGCCGAGCGTACACCGCGGAGTGTGAAATTTAAAAATAATCACCACTTATATGGGCATTAATACACAGTAGTGTATGTAAAACACTTAAACGTGCGGCGGTATATGAGAAAACTATTGTATCCGTCGGTCGCGAGTTTTTCCGGAAAAAAAAACACAAAACGAAAACCGAATGAACGAGAGGAAAATACCTATTATATAGATTACGATCGAATTTATCATTTACCCTTTAAATAGTTGGTACAGATTTATTCAAAATTTGATTTTTAGAATTTTGAAGTACCCACATCTATGGATCATATTTTCAAGTTCCTTATATATTTTTTGTACTTCTTAATTAGGAATGCCTTGTAGTGATACAATCTTTTATTTTTGAAATGAGAACCCTTCTTTTTTACTGCAAGATTTAGCTGATGATTTTCTTGAAAATTTTGATGTATTAAAATTAAAATTCCAATTAGTAGGTAGTTTTTGAGTTATTAAAATGTTTATACTAAGGATAATAATCATTTTTTAATTTAAATATAAAAATAGGGTGAGCATGCTTAAAAAATCACCTTGTATATTATGGTTTATGCTACGCATTTTACTCTAAAATAGTCGTTGTTGTACATCTATACCTACGTAATTTACAAAACAATATGATATAATGTCGTTATTATACACAACGACTCCAGGGGAGATATATTGTATGTTTGTTCCTGAATACTTTCCCCCACGGTTTTCGTGTGAGAAACCCTCGTTAAAAGCCATATCAAAACGCGTCAATGTCAATAAAATAGGTGTGCACTGTGCATAGGAATTAGGTCTTTATGACTGTTGCATGGCAGGCATCGACACTGGGTGAAATTGAAAGGATTTCGGGGAGGATCAGCCCCAGAGAATTACCAAAGCACCTTTAATTCAAATAATTATATGAAATTTCCGCGAAAAAAACTATCAATATGAGATTGAAATATTGAATCACTTCACAATGACTTGATCAATCACAGCCGATGACTTGATCCTCAAAATCACGAGTTTCGATTTAAAAAAAAATAATAAATCTTTGAGCATGAAACAAAAATACATCTATATCATAAGTTGTACACTTCATAATTCATATTTTATAAGTATAAGAATAACAATAATATGCTTCTTTGTTCAGTTATACTTTTAAAATAAATATTTTCTTTAAGTTCCACATCGACGTTTGACCGTTTTAAAAATGTCAACGACTTCTTCATAGGTAGGTAGTTAATATTTTATATGCCTGTTTTTGTTATATTTTATTAAAAACATGGTTGCATAGTCCAATATGATTGTCTTTACGATTATAGGTTTCGGAAGGCTTCTTTCAAAAAATTAATTCTAGTAACCGCTATTGGAAAAATATCGTAATACTATATTAAAACGTTAGAGCAAATATCTAGATTGTCTACATCAAAACCCGCGAAATCTTCGAAAGTGTTCGCAATAAAAAAAAAGTATTATGATTAAATTAAATATAGGTAGTGTAAAATATATACATTAGTAACGCAATAGTCTACCGAGACTGGCAGCTGCCTGTAATATTATAATATTTGATAGTTGCGACACGAACCGATACCACCGCGTTTTCCAGAGTCGTTTAAGCGCGAAACAAACTCGATCAGTGATCATACCTAGCTGATAGTATATTATGCGCGTGCGATTGTGATATTATGAATAATGCGCTATTTAAGATATGCTCATAGGGGACTAGGTACAACGTACGATCGAGCCAGACCGAGGACACCATGTGAAAAAGAGATATTGTAAAAAACCGAACGCTATTACCACGATTTAAGCTGATATTATTATGGTTGGCCAACGATCCACTGTAAAAATGTTATCACACGGCAGACGATATGAATACAAAAGTCACGTGATCCGGTGTGATCGTTTTGGGTTACCATATATCGGCGCGGTAAAGTAGAATTCGTTAAAATGTCGGTTAATCAAATTGTAGTTCATAATTATGGTTTATTTTATTATTTGCATATATTTTAATAATTGATAATTATTAGAATGCACACTTTAGTAAGACACGTAAAAAGAAGTAGTCCACTATAAGAGAGCTAGTACTATGGTGTCTGATCAAAGCTCGTCGGGCATACATACCATCTTAAATCGTGGTTGTAATTTATATCATAATCACCTTTACTGCGCCGATGTAGTGCGCAGTCGTCAGGTTTTGTCGTTCACCCGGAAAAACGAACAAATGCTGTTCGATTTTTTTTTTTTTATCTACGCAGGCACAGTAGTTACTGATTAGAATGACAAACAACTGTCTATAGTCTATATAGGGGGGGGGGGGGAAGTATGGTCACGTCACTGAAAGGTGAGAAGCGTTCCATTGACTAATATTCTTTCTTTTTTTTTTTTAAACCCATTAACTTCATTAAAAATAATAATATAGTATGTCGTTACAAAAGAATTGTCTCCTCGCTCATATATTACTATTATATATTATATATATATTGTCTTGGAAAGCGTTCGCTAAGAGATTATAGTTTATACGATTTACTTGTTATTTCAAAATAATAGTTAGTTGGTATCTACCTATAACCAGCAATAATTGTTAATTATGATCTTGAAATCGAATTCAGTGATCTTCCAAATTGACATTTAAATAGTATCGCCATATCTGACCATCTGCAATAGATCATCGGGATTTGAATTTTGTAAAAATTTCGATGTTTAATTTAACTCGTTAAAAATGTACATATAGACTTCACCCGTGTCACCACTGTTTGACCACCGTAAAGGCATATTCATTATGTATAATGTACCTACGTGTAATGTAATTAATAAAATGTTTCAGATCTACTTCGAACGGTTTATTTCAATATTACTGTACTGCATTGCTATGCACTCGTAGCTGCGCTCCACTGCACAAGTGCAGTGGACGACGACGACGGTGGCGGTGCAACGGTTGTAACAGAATATCGTACAGCGACACCGGATAACATAATACAAAATGGCCTGTTTATAAACTGCAAATTATTTAAACCGTTTTCATTTAAAAGATTGTAAAAAAAAAAAAAATAATAATAATGATAAAACAGTGATAATCGTTTCATACATCTAGGTAGGTACGTCGTTATAGGTCGCCGTTAAGTGTTGTACGAGCACGCACACACGCGCTACTCAATACAATAAACACAAACGTCGGGAACAACGTTTTGCGGAAGTATATTATAATATAATAATAGTATATGATATATAGCTGGTACGTATACAATATGTGCGCGCATGATGTAGAAGCGGCTCTCTCCGTAGGTGGCCCCCGGGGACCTCTCTCACGCACTCGCCCCAGCCATTGTATGGGCGCCCTGTTTTTTTGTTTTACCCCGCCGCCTCCCCACACCCCTTCAAAGCGGCGACCCGTCTCCCCCCCCAATCACCGGACCGATTTGCCGGCGACCACAGTTGTAAAGTTATTCCACTATATATGCGCGCGTAAAAAAAAAAAAAACAATATCATACATAGTGCGTACACGGCGGTCGAGCATTGTGTGTGTGTATGTTTTTTTCTTTTATCACTAAATACGTAGGCCATAGCCATCACCACCCCTCCACCTAGCCAGCACAATTAACAGCAGCTCCGGTGGCAGTGGAACTCGACGGCAGTGCCTATTTACTACTCACCACTTCGTATCGCTCATATACATATTATTATTATATTGTGCAGGGCTATACACCGAGTACATATATATATATATTCATGCTCATCCCGTTTTTATCCTTTAATTTTAATTTTTATCCTTTGATTATTTAAATCATGCTTTTTGAAATTTTTTTAGTATGCTCAAAGACCGTCATTTCAAACTTCGCATTTTTATATCATTTAAGGAGTAGTTAGTAGGCTGTCAAAACAAACTCCTTTTTTTACAAATAATAAGGATCTATTACCTTCTTAGCTGTAAATTGTTAATCGAAATTCAAACGAGGTGTTTCGAAGGTCCTATTCTAAGGATAAACGATAATAATAATAATATATAGAGTCCTTAATAATATTTAAAAGAAAGTTACTTTATGTAATATTTACTCTAGTAGGCACTTATTATAATAGGACAATATTAAAAAATTATAAAATTAAAAGTGGTAATAAATTTGTAATAATTATCTAGGTACCTACCAAACTTTTAAAACTATTAGAGCCACTTTTCTTCTTAGCCTGTTTAATATTTATGGTTAACTTAAAGCTTAATAGAAAAGCAAGTTTTAGGAAAAATAATCCTAGAGTTTGCTAGAAATTTCGAAAAATCACACTTTGGCTAAATTAATTTACACCGGAAAAAAAGTGAGGCAATCATATTCGGTGACTCACACTGTATAGGTACCAATAGAATATACATATATGTAGGACGTAGGTGGGTACATTGTTTTATGGGACGGGAAATTAACAATAATATTATAATATACTTTTTGATGAGCTACAACAAAAGCTGTTTGAATATCGAAGTCGTTATTAGGTAGGCAATAGTTATATAGATACGATCATATCGATTTCCGGCGACGAGTATAATCGAAAAACTTGACTGTGTAATTATAATATCATAATATAATAATATTACGATTCACTATAGTAGCAGCTGTTGTTTTCCAAAGAATTTTCTCGGCAGTATTAAAAGAATAAACAAACGAGACGCGTGTCTGTATAAAGTCATCAGCAGCGTGGAAGTGTCTGCAGTGTTTTCGTGGTCGTTTGATTTAAAAAGGGTTTTACGACCAAAAAGCGGCGAGTCGCATATTTTCTCGTTTGCCGGTATGTAACCTTATACTGTAGGTTATAGACGTGCTTACAGTAGAGGAACCTACAGACGCGGACTGGTAAAAAAGTACTCGGTATGCCATATAATTTTAGGGCGAATAACAAAAATATGTCATTTATAAAATATTACACCATTTAATTTTGTATTAATAAAATATTTAAAAAATGTAAATACGTAGATACTGAGTTAACACGGAGTTATAAGTGAACATGTTTGTGTATTTTATGCATCCAAAATAAAAGTAATAATTATATCGCACGTGGGTACCAATATCACATTGTTTGTATTATGTACACGTTAAAGACAAAATAGCTACTGAATGTGGTATTTTTATACATATTGGAGCAAGTACGTATATTTTTAGAGGAAGGGATGCTATAGTCTGGCTACTTATACCCGCAGAAGTGCAATAGTGTACCAAGTTACTTGACACGCAAACGAAATAATATTAAAACAATAATTGTTCTCTATGATGACCATTTAGTTTTGTAAAATTACATAGTTTTTTAATACAAACTAATATATTTATTAATTAACGAATATTAATACGATCATTATCACGAATACATACGTCCGCTATTAATAGTTTATTGTCACGAGGTCGTAAATAGTAATCGTTGATCATCGTAAGGCGTAACAATAATAATTGACGTAACGCATTTCATACTTACACGTAATGCGAGTACCTACGTCTGTTTGTAGGACGTGACTATTAAATAATAGTGAGCGATATAATAATTTTTTTTTTATCGACCCTGAATAAATTTGACTTAGACAACTGCTAGGCCGTTCAACGCAATATTATGAATATAACATATTTTTATCTCTATAATATCATCGTTGTACGGACACTGCTTTTGTGAAAACATCTAACAGATAAAATTCTCGAAACTCCGGGAAAACGTCAGATTCAACGATACATTATAATAATATTATATTTATATATATATGTTCTACGCGTCACAAAGTTCCATCAATGCAGGATGACCACTTCACACAGCTCCCTGCCTACGAAATGTCGTTTATTCAATTTATTTTATATTTTATATAAATCCACGGCGTCGATCGTATCAATTGCGAAAAAGTTTCATGTACAGATCGTACAGCCGCTAGATCAAAAACAAAAAATAATTTATCCGCATAATAACGTGTATTGTGGCGATACCGCAGAGACGTTTTGATTTGCCGGTAAGCCGAATCGTCATTAGCAATATAATCATCGGTCTGGACAACAATCCGGACGATGTTTATATTACGACTTGGACGGTGTACGGCGCCTAATAACGAAAGCAAATAGAGTGATATCGTGTAGGAATGCAATAATAATCCGATCATTTTTTTTTTTTTAGTGGCGGCGCCGCCACAGCGCGTTTCGGACAGATTAGACAAATCGGAGGTGGCGTTTGGTACACCACGACGTTTGTGCATTTAGACATTCTGGTGCCCGTGCCAAGTGATTATGATCGCGAGCCGTCTCCGTCGTAAGAATTTTTGACACAGACGTATTTATCTCCGCCGTATATACATTATAACTCGTCATGTATATAGTCAAACAATAATTATTATTATTATTATTATTATTATTATTACGCATTACGTATACGCGTTATAGCGCTGATTATCACGTAAGAAATATATATATATATATATACATTAAAGTGTTTTACCGTGTAGGCTAGGTCGTAATCGCGATTATTGGTTTGTACAATAATTATTACGATCAACGCCATCGTCACGCGAGCGGACGAAGTGCTTGTACATAAACTATTACGCGCCGTAGGTACATGTGTTTTATACCCAGTGTCGCAGACGCGAATTTTTTCTCCCAAGGGGGTTGGGGGGAGTTTAATTCGCATTTCATTCGCAATTTATAAAATATATTTTAAATAATGTATAATTTAAATTTAAAAAAAACAGCTGATAATACTTTTGGATTTTCAATAATTTGATAATCGAGATTGCTTGTTATAAGGTTATATAATACTATCGTACATCTATTTATATTTTTAACCGTGACTTTTTGTTTTTTTTTTTAGTTCTAGGGAGTATCAACTCCCTTTCCCCCTCATCATAACTAAGACACACGTGTTCTCGAATTGCTTATCAGTTATCAGATAGGATAATGTTAGCTCCGCAAATTTGCGTTCAGCAGAATCAATCTTTTGTCGTATAAGTTTTAATGTAATAAATTGAAATGACCTGCAATCGAACTTAAAGTTAAGAACATTGTGTTATGTGTAAACGTTGGTTTATTTTTATTTATTTTTTACCGTATATCGATTTTTGCGATGTATGACTGTTTTTAAATCGTACTATTTTACATACATAGTCGTAACTTTCACAATAATTTTAATATCGTAAAAAACCCAATCTATGAAAACAGATAATGCTGTAAACTTAAAATTTGACATCATCTAGTCAATTCATTGAAACATTAAATCGAATGGTTGTGCTAAACGTAAGTCAGATAGGCATAATAGGTAAGCGTTATAAACACATTGACCAGAAAGAGGAAATCAAAAGTAGGTGCCTACGCATCTTAAACTTTAAGACCAAGTACGACTTTAAGTACCGGTGTTTGCCAACTGGTGTTCCGCGGAACCCAAAACTGTTTCCGTGAGCCATTGACAAGGGCTCCAAGAGGAATTTGGGAAAAACTAAGATTTTAATTTAAGAATAATAATGAAGAAAACTATATGGAAAGATTCCAATCTTATCATTAAATTTATCTTTGAGATAATGAGAGACAGATATAAAATTCTAAGTTACGATGCATGTGCATTAATAATATCTATTGTTATAGTATTATTAATAAAATAAAACTTTTGCCGTTGTTTTTTTTTTTTTTATATTAACGACACTCACTTTTTGTGAGTTACTATGATTATGGAAAAAAATGGGGGTCTTCCAAAATATTTGAGTTGCTGAAAAGGTTTCCCGAATAAAATAAGTTGGGAAACACTGTTTTAAAGTGTAAAATTTATATTAATCGTCGAACGATCAAACGAAAAAAGACTCCGTCGTCGAATGTTCTCGTAAAGTTACAGTTCAAGTTTTAATCACTGCGAATCGCATAAAACTGTTCAACAAGTTCACGTGCAGTCATAGATATGATCCGATAGTAACGATCGTGATGTGTGTTTATATAGGTACAAGGTACTATTATATGGTGTAACGGAATGACTTGACAAATGAAATAACTTTTGTTATAATCAATATTTAACATTTTTTTTATATATATATAATTTATAGACGCTTGCGCTACAAATATGGTAAAAAAAAAATGTTTATTTTAATTTTTTTATATTGAAAATAAATATTATAAATTTTACTACATTTTTTTTTTTTTTTTTGGAAAAATTAAAAATAACTTATTTGTAAATCCAATTTTTAAAAAATGTTGATTTTAAAAACGTTGAATTAAGTAGTTTATTTTTCACAATTTTTTAAAATATCAATATTTTTTTTGAAGTAAATTAATTTGAATCGTAATAAGTTATAACTTTTTAAGAATATTCTTTTTGAGAATTGTCAGTCATTAGTTTATCTTAAATTATTTACTATGCATATAATTTCCATACGTTTAACTTGTATCGATTTTTCATTTTTCATTTGTCAGGTCTTTCTGTTACATTGTATATATATATTATACATCTTTATGACTATAACATGCCGACAGTTGCGCACCATTATTATTTCGAATAGCCGATAACTGCTTTCGGTGATAACAGCAATAGTTCGTATATATAATATACAATATACTTACGTCTTCCAATTCAAACATTATCTTTATTACATTTTTATTGTGTGCACTAGATTAATAAATTATATAATATTATTACACACGTATCGAACCACTTGACCGGTAATGCAATTGAGCTGAGGTATATAATAAATGTATGGTGTTTTATGTTTTTTATTTACCGTACCTATACCTATACCTAACCTAACCTATACGGTGTTATTTTACAGCGTAGAGGAATAATATTATTGTGCACGTAAATCATTATTAACAACATCATGGGAGGAGGTAGGGAGAGGGGGCATTTCGGTTTTAAAACACGGCTGCCGGATTTCAGGAGGGCATAACTGCACACCACCACCGCGGGCCACAGAAGTGACAGTAAAATGCAGGGGTGTTATTCTGATTTTTACACGGGAAACGGGATACAAAATACATATTTTACTTAAAGCATATACCTTCGGTAATATTTATTTGACCTCTTTATGATGTGATTACTCTTTTCGGTCATCGCACAGTCGTTGTTCGGATGCTACTTTTTCGTACTTATTCATAAACACGAAATGCGCTAATAAAGAAATGTGAAATTTTAAAACCACCTAAAAATATTTAATGGGAACTTGTTAAAATATTTACTGTGTTTACCTATTTTATTATGATATGGATTACTTTAATTTCGGCTGTATCTACTGCCACCACCATAAAATTAAGGCAATGATATAACCCCAAATGGCGCCTCTGCGACAATACTCATCATCACATTTATACACATTACACATAGATAATATTATACTCAATAGTTACATAATTATCACTGTGGTTTACGAACGTTGAAGTAGGAATTATAAGTCTTATAAGAAGTGATGTCTGCCTGTTTATGTTTTCTTTCTCTCTCTGACCCACTCGCAACATAAGACATTTGCGTTCAACAGAACCTTTAATCTTGTGTAATCCTGTTGATTGCTTTGTAGCAGCGATTTATCTCAGTCGTTAATATTATAAAATAAATTAATCTAATAAGAACATTTTTTGTATCTATATGATAGACTTTTTACAATATTTCTATTTTTATGTGAGCTGTGTTTGAAATATTGCAATTTAAAAATGCACATATTGACAAGAAATCAAACGGTTTATTAGCATCACTTGCCTATATATTATAATATAGTCACACAGTGTAGTTCATTATTAAATGCATAAAAAAATCGACGCAACTATTAAATGATAATACATATGGTGCTGCACTGCAGCAAGTCATAATAGATGATATAAAGAATGTACTATATATATATATATATATATATATATATATATAGGAAATAGGAAACAGAATTCATCACAGTGCAAAGAACACGAAAAAAAGTAGAATTATAATAAGTTATAGAGGGTAATAAAACACAGATATTACATATATAATATATGGAAACACAAAAAGGTAGTATTTTATTTTCTCACAATAAAGCATGAATTACATTTTGCCCGGCAGTCGGCAATTAAAATATATAATTACATATAACCTCAAAAAACCACATTTACTAGAATGAGAACAATATAGTATAATCGGTCTTTTTCTCTTAACCCTGCATTCGTGGTTGCAACCTAACCTAACCCCTCGTGTTGTTAATAAATAGGCATATGTACGAAGGAGACAGCAAGCATACAGTTGTGCCCTCCAAATGTCTGCTACTGTAAATTTTTTACCATGTCGTTAAATTTTTAATATAATTTTTTTTTTATATAAAACTATTAGGTATTTAGACTTTTGAGTAGTTTTCGGGTTTTGATAGACAATCTATAATTTTCAATGCTTCTAGAGCGCGTTAAAATCTTATTATCTCTTCAACACCGGTAACTGCAATTATTGTTTTTGTGAAGGAATATAGCTTTTTGAAAACTAGAATCGTAAATGCATATTTTAGTCATAATTGTATACCGTGGGTTAAGAAATATTGGACGGTCTCTTAACCATATCATGTTTAATTATGACAATAGAAAACTAATATAATATTAACTAGGTATATTATAATAATATACAGTCATCAACATTTTTAAAACTACAACCAAACGTGATAAGTCATATGGAATTCAAAAAGAAAATTATTATTATTTTAAAAAATTACCTATTAAAGTTTTATTGTTGATATCATCATATATTTTATAAAATATAGGAGGTGTTCAAAATTATTGTATAAATTGTTGTCAAAGCTACTATATATATGTATATGTCTTGCCGAAACAATTAAAATGTTTCAACTTTGAATAATTAATTTTTTAAGGAAATTACACACGCAAGAGTATAGTAATATTATACTATATAATAAGATTTCGATTTTGATATTAAACTCAGGGGTTTTGGAGAATATTTAGAGGGGCTAATCCCACACAAGACCCCGCTCCGTTTTCTCAAATGCCTGCTGTAGACTCCTTCCACCTGCATCTGCACCTGGCACGCGACGAGACCTGCGCATGCGCTCATTCCTGCCTATTCGATATAATATGACATTATGCCGATGATGGATAGTATATAATAACAATATATTACAATATAATAATAAAATATCTGTAGGACGATCGGGAAATCGTATAGTCGTCAAACACGTATTGCGCGGCGTGTCAACTTAATAAGTTAGAATAAGACAAGAGTAAGTCGCCGTAATCTATATGCACACTTCGTTCACCCTTACGTTTCCCTCCCCATCCACTAATCGAAATCGGTGGTCGAAAACTGCAGAGGTCCACGAACGGCGTATAAATCGAAAATCCACCGCTGCAGCAGTGCGCCCACGATCATTAATAATAAACGCACCAGATGAGACCGCCTCGTGCCCGTTCGCGTTACATTTATCGACCTCGCAGCCAGCAGCTCGTACCTAGGTATGTGCTGTTGTACATATATATATATATATAATATAATATACGATGAGGGCGGCGGCGGAGGACCGGGATGGAGGCAATGCGATGACGATTCTACGGCCACTGTCTGTTATGACACCTGCCGGACCAGGTGACCCGGAGGTGGCATATGCCAAGCAGGGGACCTCTGTCGCCGCCGCCCGAGAACCCGTTTATGGTTGCACTTATATGGACAAGTCTCGACGATGACGACGACGACGACAATGTATATATTTTATATTTATACACATACCTGCAGTAATAATATTGTATATTGTGTGTGTGCAACGCGTACGCGCGCATCCAACCTCCGACGCTGCCGGTAGTGTAACAAAGAACGAGGAGAAAAAAAATTACAACCACGGTCGTGGCATACGCGTGTGATCGTCGTATAAAGCCGAATTCACGGCCACGTCGTGTATCGTGTCGTGTGTGAGCGTGATAACTATGGTTATAATTGGTAACCATAATATCGGTTTAAAAGTTAAGCTATAGTCAATGTATACTGCGTGGTTACAACTTGGTTATTACACGATACTAAAAATGTAACGTTAAATTGGAATGCGATTTGATCGACACGATATAGGTAGCTGTTGTGAACCCGACATAATAATATTAGGTACTTACCAATGTGCATTTTCTGCAATGCTCGATATCGCGGTAAAAATTGCCACCGATCATAAAAGACATTGTCATCGTTCGACCGAAATCAATTGCGGCCGACCGACGTAAATACGTAAAATAATATAAAAATATATATTATTGTTATTGTTTAGGTGTATAATGTATTAGATTATGCTCTAAAAGTCTAAAATATAATAACATGTTAATATAATAATATATTATACGCATATTGCTCAAGAGAGAGTCCGTTTAACCGTTTCGTTAGGTTTTCGGCGAACATCACAAATCGCCATTGCAGTTTAGCTGTAATAATAATTATAATATGCGTTACAATATTATTATAGTGCGTAAGACGTACTTACATGATGAAATAACAAGTAATGTAAAACGACGAGACCGTCGTCTCGGGTCGGCGCAACGGTGCGGCACACGATTCGAGTACATATTACAAGAATTCGGTTCACGAAACGGATAAAAAACATTAAAACATCTAATTGTGTGAAGTCACTCGGACACGGTGTAGCGATGGTTCTAAGTACCTAGATATTATGTACAACTATGTCTATAAGTCCCGGCGCGCGTGGCGGAGATGATTAGTGTGCAGTATGCAACGTATAGGGTTTTCAGATCAGTTTAAGTGCTACGCGGCGACGGACCGTTGACAATTACTTATAATAATAAATCATACACAATTTACTGGAATGTGAACTTCGAGGAGGAACGAGTTAGAAATGTGTTTCATAAATATGTGTAATATAATATAATATAATACAAGGCGATTCTTTTAAAAGTAAACACAATTAACATTTTCCCGAAAAGTTTATTAAAGTTTTTAGAAATATTTTTTTCTAAGATATAATTTAAAGCCGTGCAATACAACATTTTTTGGAGAAAAAAATCATAATATTTTTCACTTATTTTTATCATTATCGTTTTTTATGATTTTTACTTTTTTAATACGACAGTAGCATTCATTTTTAAATGTATATTTCTATAATCCTAAACAAAATGTTTTTCTAAGAATTTCACAGTAGAAGGTACCTACATGAAAAAAATTAATTTCGGACTATAGTAATTATCTAAATACTTATTAAGTAATGACTAATTAACTACTCGAAATTAGATTTTTATTTATCGAAATTCTCGGAAAAATTATATTTGTTCGCTGCAAAACAAAAAACTTAAAAATAATATCGATAAAAAATAGTGAGATATTATATGTTTTTTCAAAAATCTTGTTGTGTAATGACTTTGAGTCATCGAAAAAAAATATTTCAAAAATCATTCATCTTTGCTTTCGAGATAATGAGCGTTTGCAAGAATCACGTATAGGTAATCACCCTGCAGCTTATACCATTATCTACATACCTACGCGAGACGTCTGTACATAATAATAATAATAATAAAAATAATAATAATAATAATAATAATTATTATTATTATTTTAAAACGCATACCGCAGACTAACTGTGTATATAAACGCTGATACAATAATATTATAATAATATGTAAAATACATTAACATTTTTTTAAACTCATATCAGATATTATTCGCGTCCCGAAATACATAACCGACAGGTCGTCGTACGCTGTTATTATATACATAATATAACGTGTATTTATGTATATTATAATATATATATATATATATATACATATATACGTACCTAAGTATAATAACTCCTCAGCACCAGTTCCCCGGTGTAATAAAATAAAATACGATCTCGGCGGTGACGGTACCGTTGAACGGATTCTGGATGCAACTCGAGACTTTGTGTGTGTGTGTGTGTGTGTGTGTGTGCGATGTCGTGCCGTGGAAGGGGTGTCCCCTCGAGAATACTTCCCACTTCTATATAGGTATATTATACGTATAATTTATGTTGTATTATAGGCCGTTCCCAGCGTGTCGTCGGCTACAAACCGCGCACACAAGCAATTATATTTAACATGAAATATTCATTATAAATTATAATATAATATATTACATATAGTATGGCCTTATATTATCTATAACTTTGTGTTGACGAAAGCCGCGAACCCAATGTATAATTGTGTTGTTTATTTTTTTTTTTTAAGATTAAATTAAATTTTTTATCATTCTTGATAAGTTTTTCTGACTAAATCGAATTGGGTATAAAAATTTACAATTTTTAACTTTTGTGCCTGTACACGGTTAACGTGCACTGCAATGGTTGGGTATATTGTGTACAATGTATTTTATTCATAGATTTGTAGCCAATAATGATTTAGTCAATTCAGTAATAATGACCAAAGACATCGCGGGGACGTCACGTTGGAGCCTGCAGCCTCTGTCAGGAAGGTCGTTCAGCCTGTATGCGGTTTTGTTTTTGTAACATGTACACGACGACTTTATGAATTGACAAAGGACACGGAAAAATGTGTTGAAAGGACTGTAGTCGTCTGCAAAATACGCGCTCAAAAAATGCTCGCTGTGAATTATACATAGACTTTGGGACAATATACGATTTGGAGACGAATTCCTACTTCTATAAATGCTCGTATACAATCGCACGATAATCAGGTAAGCCCGACAAAAGGCCAGCCTTTTTCATCAAAACGACCTTATAGAGACAGATAAAAGATAAGGTACTTCTAGTGGTTTGGTTTTAAAAATATAAAGATTTTTAATTTGGTAAAGAATTTTACTTTGCGTCGATCGGTCCATATCCGACATCTGTTATTTAATATTTTTAACAGTTTTTTTTATATTATTTTTATTATAAAAAACTGAAGAATTGATAAAAATCTAAAACTTTATTCCCCTCAATGGACCGGATTCGATTAAAAATTGAATTATACTTTTTTTATGCAATACAAAAATAAACAAATTTTAACTCTACCAATTACGTTTAATTTGTCAGTCCTAAGTCTGATTAAAGAAAATTTGTGTTAGTTATAATTTTTTTTCGTGTGGAACGTACGCACTGGTGTATTTTTCGTGATCTTATACGTGTGCATACCCATAGGTGACTTTTACCTGCTATATCTCGTGTGAGAACTTATACATTGGTCCGTTTTCAAAACCCGTTGAATTATAGTTTTAACCATACGGGCGAGGAGCTTCGGGAAAGCTATATAGTTCAAATAATGTTCCAGCTGATATAATTTATTGTTACACAATCGCATATTATTATACGATCTTTGTTAGACATCATACGTCACAGCATAACGAAAGTTATACTTACTAGTGTTATAGTCATCCGAAGCAGGGCCGTGTTTAACCTTTTTGAGGCCCTGGCAGTGGTATAATGGGGCCCCTACGACTTGGACAGACTACTATTTTATTAAAACAGGCAATTAGGGTGGGGTGGTAGATAAGAAAAAGTCTAGATTAATTTAACTATATATTATTTTTATTTTTTTCATTTTATATTAAATATAGTATAATATAAATTTAAAAACAATTATAAAATAATCCGGAAATTTGAACTGGAATACACGGCGGTTATTCAACGACTAGATTAGATAGAGTACGTGCGCACCGACGATATTAATTATTAATCTATAATTGTATGATTTATTTTTATATTAGTAGGTAACAGAGTTCGTTATCTAATTCATTCTTATCCACCGGTCGGTCGTATCCCGCGTCTGATCGCTTATAAATATATTTATGTATTGTGTGAGCGTGTACCGTGCGGTCGGATGACCGACCTGCGTCGATTGTATTATTATTATTACTATTAGCGATTATCCTTTGATTTTTCTGGAAATAAGTTTATTCATTCGTAATAAATATCGATTATCGGTTGGTGATCTGACAGGAACTAGGGGGCCCTTGGACACGTGCCCAAAGTGCCCCCAATGGGAAAGAGGTGTCTGATCCGGGGTTACTTAGTGTGCGAGCGGTTTGCTGTTGGCCCAGAACTCTTGAACATGACATGGCGTGTCTTTAATACAATATTTTGACATAGTGTTATATAATATGATATGCATATGTGTATGCGGATGACTATATAACATGTGTATATAGTAAGCCTACTCTTCGTTCTTAATATTAGCCAAATATGTTATACACTGTGCAGTTCGTAACGGCGTCACACATCCGTTACACAGTGCGTGCATGTAGGCTTCTGTATCTGCCGAGTGCCTATTATTATTTCGCGATTTTTATATTATAATGTACAATAATATACTGTACCGCAGCATACCACAAATGTTATTTATTGTGTGCACAACGCACGTGTTTTATTGTAATGTATCAGTAAACAGTTTTATGTCACATATAATATTATTATATATGTGGAAAAAACCATTATTCGATGCGGGGCACATTGTGTACAGAGAAAACTTTCATCGCCCTCGCGTGATCGTAAGACTTTTGCAGGATATTATATACCGATGACGTAAACGACTTTGCTGTGGGGCGCGGACTGCGAGGTGGTCGGTATGTACACACACACACACACACACACACCTATGTATAAGGTTGTGCGCAAATGGGGGAGGGGGACGAATCACCGAATCGTGATATTTTTCAACCCTCTTGTGTGCGCGGTGTATTAATACTCTGCTTCGTGTGATTGTATGTGTGGTAGTGTATAAACTCCCATTACAGGTAAAATCGAAAACCCGCTTGAATAAAATGTATATATGGAGGAGATCCCGTCATAAATGTTACGGTCGACTCGTGGACTAGGTCGGTCACGTTGATGGCCATTTCGTTGTAATGTTGTTGTTCAGCGAAAAAAGAGCAAACATTAAATTACTCGATGTGGTCGTTTTTGTCTTTTGCGTAACACTCGTATATAATATCACATAGAGGTAAACGATTAATCACGTGTAGTACACGTGTTTCGTGATTTTGAAACTATATAGGTAGAGACATTTTACCTATGTATATATATTTATATATTTGCGTATTAAATCAATATTTCTGGATGAAATCTTCGAAAAAAATGTCACCGAAATAATGACAAGGAATAAGGGGTGCAAATAAAAATGAAATAAATAAATAAAAAGGAACAGATGAATATTTTATTTATCGAAGTCAAACTTGGACGGAGAAGTACGTAGAAGAGACTGGTGGAGTGTAAGAGAGAAAGAGAGAGGGGGATGGAGAGAAAATGCAAGGAAGGAAAGTTCTTAGCCTTCTCCTCTTCTACCGCCACCACTATGTAGCTCAGCTATCCTTCTCCACTATGTGTATATATATAGTTCCCCGTTATTCGTCGTTGCCGTCCTTTAGTGGTAAATCATATATATATATATATGCGTACAGAGGCAGTGTCGGGACTTGCGAAGGGTATATGGTAGTGGTAGAAGTAGTAGTAGTAGAAGTAGAAGTAGTAGTGATAGTAGTAGTAGTAGTAGTAGTAGTAGTAGTAATAGTAGTAGTAGTAGTAGTAGTAGTAGTAGTAGTAGTAGTAGTAGTACTGTAGTAGTCGAGGCGACAGGGGTGGAAGCAGGCGAGGGGTGAGAGTATACCGTGAAAAGAGAATCAATACCGCCCCTCCGACGCCGCCACTATACCTACGCCATCACTACTATAATACCATCACTGCCGCCGTCGCACCCCCTCGCCGAGTTCGTTCGGAGAATAACTGTGGCGGCGCGTAACAAAACGTAGGGTTGCGCCGGAACTGTTTAACGCCGATTTCGGCAAAAACGTGACATCCTTCCCTTACACCGCCGCCCGCGCCACCGCCTTCGCACCAACTGCTTCCGGGTGCGAGATTCTTTTTTACCCCAGTCTCTTCTTCTATTCTTCTCGTCCACCTAGTGAACTCTGTTTATCTTTTGTCAAAACGAGTTTCTCCTCTTCGCGTGTACACACATAGATATATATTGTTTGTCCCGCCTCTCCTCATCCTCCCATCACTCACTCGCTTCCACCCCCTCTTTCTCTCTCTCTCTCTCTCCCCGACTCGCTGTCGCCGTCAAACTTTTCCCGCCATTTTTAGCGTATTTGATAGTTTATTTAATATATGTTTTATACTATTATTATTATATTATTATATTGAACACGCGAGACGATACGTTTTCACAACCGACGCGAATGACAACAATACGGATACATATTATAATATACACACAGGCGTACATAACAACGAGAGAAGGGAAGCCAATTATATCGACCGATTAAATCGGCTTTTGTTTCTGCGCTGATTTGTAATGCGATTTGTCGTTTGCCGCCGCGCCGGGTTTACCGTACCTACCAAAGTGTTTATCGAAACCAAGTGGCTCGTGACCGACACACGACTGTATATTATTTATTTATATAATATTATAGGTACGCATATTATATGTTCACGATTTTCTATAGCACAACAGAACCACTTTGACCATTGTCTTATATGAACCCAATTTTTTATATGCCTACTTATTTATTTACTATCTACCCGTATTATAATATTCTCCTAACCCAACCGTTGACTCGCGATTAAATAGCGTGGCTCGAGGACATATCTATTCGCGGTGGGAAGGGGCGTCTTGACCCTTCCGAAATTTTTTCAACATTCTAAACAAATGATTACAATAACTTTCGTCGCCAACATATATACTTTCAGTCATAAACGATCATGGTAAATCGTTTTTTTATTATATTTTTAATCAAATGTAAAAACTTATCGACTAAATACATAAAAACATAAACTGTATATTATTATACTGTACGCGTGTGTTTGTTATTTCGTCATCTGAAAATACGTAATTTGGTTTTGAACTATTCAATGAAGTTTACGGGTCATCATATTTGATTTTTAATAAATCCGTATGTAGTACACATGATAGCTTTTGAGGTTGTCTATTTGAGATTTGACTCTGACATGACTTTTGTTACTGATAATTGATTAACAAAAGAGAAACAATTTAAAAACGATGTTATAATAAAGTCTTGTATACAATCTAAACTGAATTTTCTTCAACCAATCGTAAACACAGTTACCTACAATGAGTAGTACTTAAGAGTATAATCTCTCTATAAACATTTGTACGATTATAAAATGAGTTCATTGAATATTATAAAATTAATAATTTTTTATACTAGGTATTTTTTTATGTCAATTAAAATTAAAATGTTACTATACGGATACAACAGAGGCTGTATATTAAATTAGTTTTAAAATTACCGCCCGATTAAAACAAAACGCCAACGATTAGGGAGAATATATTATATAAATAAATGAGTTTGAGATTAGAATGAGAAAGTGATGTACGTTCTATACTAGTAGATCGGTATATATATATAAATAGGTAATAGGTATAATAAATCATGTTTTCGGTGGTGAATTATTTCCATTGATTGTGCGAGCAACGTCCGAGATCTGAATTAATGAACTGGAGAAGACTCAAAACATTATGGATAAGTATACGTCATTTACCTCTCTACGTCGGTTTAACAGCGGCGCAGTCGCATGTTGACACAAAGTCTCAAATAATTGTAAACCGTTTAATTGTGTGCAGCTGCTGTTGGATACGGACTGTTCGAACCACCAGACGTCATAAGGGTGGCGTGAAATAATAATAATAAAAAATGATTTTATTATACGATGCACATTATGATATGTACGAGTAGAATATAAATACCTGCGAAGAATTATATATGTACTCGAGAAACGGTGTGGCATGGCGGGCCTTTAGTGACGTTGAAATAATATATTAAAAAAGTACATCGTCGTTCTCCCACGGTGTGAAATTGTCACGATAATAACAATTAACGATACTAAACTATTTGAATAAAATATTTCATAATGATGTATGTGTGTTGCAAAGAAGCGTCGACGATTCGTTATGGCCATACTTTCAATAATTTTCCGATGCGATCGTGCGTGCGTCGCCCGTATTACCTCTTTAGGTATAATATTATGTAAAACGATTCGATATTGAAAGACATATTATTATTATTAGGTATACAGCACGTATACGATGGGCAAGGGAGAGGAAATCTATCGTATTATTCCGATTTCAAACCGTTACCTATTGTGTGTTTTGAGATTCGGTTAGTCATTTATTTTCTTGACCTTTATGGTACCTACGCCAAAGAGAGTATAATATAAGTAAATAAATCTCTAACGTCCGCGGCACACAGACTAAACGACAGACAAATAAAATTAATTCGGTTTTGAAAACGGCGATTTGTAAGTACGTAGGTACTTACATAGGTACTAAATTCTATGGTATTTTTCACGTCGTACGCGCATATACCTACAGGATCGACGCATTGGAATAAAGGTTGAATAGAGTCCGAACTCGTAAAAACGGACGTTTGTATAATATTAAGAATTATAGATGTAATAGGCACGTAGCCAGGATTTTTTTTAGGGAGATGTTTTTATTCAATATTTAAATATAACACGTGGGAGGAGGGCTTTACACAACTTTATAACAACATCATATTTTGTAGAAATCTGAATCATATAATGGTATACATAATATATATTTTTTGTATAAAAACGGCCAATAGTGGAGGGGGGTGTTTGGGAACTAAAGCACCCACCGTTTTGCATATTGAACTTTTTTTATTATAAATTACTATTAGATATTGGTCATTATACATATATAACTAAACGTATTAATTGTAGAATGTAGACTGTACTACCACTAAATAGATTAAATTGGTTTTTATTCCAAAATAATTCGAAATGATGAGTACCTAAAAAAGAACATTATTATCAAAATAGCACCCGCCATAAAAAAAATCTTAGATCCACCACTACCCTTTAGTACCACGACTGCCCGTAAGATCCATATTATTATATTATTACGCATAATTTTTAAACGTATAGCATCAGTAAAAAGAATAAAAAAGATCTGTACAGCTCGTTTTTGGCATTGGTATCGTACACGAGGTGCAGTGGTCATTTTTAGAACGGTTTTGTTTTTTTCCCGTTATACTAACGTGTTCTGCACGACTTCCGTCACTTGTTATTTAACAGTCCAGCTTATTGAACAGACTCGATTTAAAAATAATAATCTTTTTTTTCTCTTTATATGCCAGCTCTTTTCGATGATCTATCCTCTAATAATAATGTCTCGTGTCATCCTTAATAAATCCGTTCTAAACGCGTATTATCCTCTAGAATGATCTTAATGACAATGGACTTCATATTATACGTGCGCACCCACTGCAATATATTATAATATTATGTCTGTCATTTAAAATATAATTTATATGTTCAACTATCACAATGGTATATAATAACGGCTGCAGTGAAATAATTGTTGTTAATATTTCATGAAAAATGAATGAAATGATCATCGCAATATAATATAGTTGAATCGACTATAGTGATATTTGTTGAATACACCTACCTATATTTATAATACATATACCGTACATACCTACAATACATCTCCTCGTGAATGAATAAAACAATTTACTAACAACGATACGAAAATAGGTTATTAAAAATATTATAATATTATTATTGAAAATTGCCGTATCTAACGCACGCCAGCGATGGTGATGACGATGACAATAATAATATAATATTGTACTTTGAAGTTTTTTTTTCCTATATAAATTATTATATTGTACATTTATTTATTTATTTATTTAAACGGGCGAACCCAGTTACAATTAAGACATACGTCTATAGGGTATATATTGATATAATATTTTGTTATTACACTTACTGTTATCATAGGTAAGTATAATAAAATAATAATATAATCGGTAAAAAGAATAGGTATAAATATAATGTATGTAATGCTGAGACATTTATAATCAAAATAGTTCACAAAAAGAAAGTGATTAAAAAGACAAAATAAAATATATAACAATGAAGAATTAAATAATGAGATATTGACATAGAAAGTAACATTTAACCAGTCAGAAGACCATTTAGATAATAATTAAAATAATTTAATGAGATAAAGGAGAACATATCAATATTAGAATGGTTTACAAATTGTATTAATCTATTTATAGGGGTATTTTGACCATAGTTCGAACGCTGGAATGGCACACGAAAAGTATACAACTGTCTACTTCTACAATTTGGTGTATTAAAGTTCAATAAAGAAAGCAATTTACGACAGTTAATATCCCCGGTCGTTAATTTAAAGATAAAGCATAGATCGAGTCTTTTCCTTCGATTATTATAGGTTTCTAACTTTAAGTATGACAATAGATGTTAATATGATGAGTGAGGAGTACGTTCGATCTACATTTGAATTGAAAAATTCGTAGAAAACAGTTTTGAATTGAATCAATAGCTTTTGTAGCACCTATTGACCGTGGGGACTACACTATAGATTCATAATCGAGTAATGATCTGACAAAGGAACAGTAGAGTGATTTTAACGCTAAAGAATTGTTGAAGTCTTTACAGCTATGATTTATGAAGCCTAACATTGAGGAGGCTTTATTTTGAATATGACTATAGTAATAATTGGATGTAAAAGATAACTCAAAATAAGTTTCCAAGTTGTTGTGTAGAAAAACCACGATCTAATTTTATGTTGTTAATACAACAATTATTTGAGATTGAATTACAAATTTTGGAGAAGTCATAATTTTACATTTCTTTATATTTAAGAATAGATTATTTTGACTATACCAAGTACTAAGTCGATTTAGGTCTTCCTAAAGCAACAAATTATCACCTGGAAACGTAATAACTCGGTAAATTTTCACATCATCGGTATAAAGTAACATATTAGAGTTTATAAATTAAATAGTAATGGAGCTAAATGTGATCTCTAGAGAACACCAAAGTTAATTTTAAATAATGAAGATTTGAAATTCTTCCACTTTACGTATTACTGCCTACCAGTTATAAAAGAAATTAGCCAAGAGTGAAAAGGATCATGTATATCTGGATTAAATAACTTTGAACTAAGTGCAATGTGATAAACTTTATCAAACGCCTTGAAGAAATCTGTATTGCGTTGACCTGAAAGCCTAAGGTGAAAGCTTGTAGGATGTAATTTTTGAAATACTAGTAGGTTCATGGTGATAGATTCACCTGGGATGAAGCCATGTTGGGAATCATTGATAATATGTTTAAATAAGGAAAAAATTTTATTGTATACAATAATTTCAAACAATTTAGGAATAATGGAAGTTATAGAAATAGGGCGATAATTAATAACTAAACTAATACCATCCCCTTTAGAAATCGATAGAATATAAGAAATTTCCCGTCGATTTAGAAAGACTCCAAACACGAGTGACATGTTAAATAAGTATAATAAAGGGATCGATAATACAAATTTACAGTTAGTAAAGAAAATATTTGAAATACTATTGAGACTAGGACTAGTAGTAGACTTTAAGTAGTTTAACTCATTGTAAATATCGCTTAACGTAATTATATAACCATTCAGATCTACTTTCAACGATTTATTATCAACAGATATATTTGGCTTATGATTTAGATTTTAATAAATAGTAGAATAATAATTGACAAAATAATCCACTACTTTTTCACCACCGGTAACTGTTTGATTATTATATGAGATAACAAACGGAATAGTAGAAGTTGATCGTTTATTATTAATATATTTCCAGAACCTTTTAGGATTGGAAACGATTGAACTTTACGTTCTCTGATTAAAGTTTCCATAATCGGTCTTATTAACAACTTTACATTGAGCACGTAGATTAAAGAATTTATTATAGTTTATGTTACGGAGATTGTTTATATAATTTATGGGCAATTTTTTTGAAAATATTAACTGTTTTAGTATATTGGAAAACCATAAAAGATATTTTGATGGGAATAAAGTTTTTTATGACAGTGTGTATTAATAATATCAAATAATTTGGTATAGAATATAACAAGAGTTTCGTTAATATATAGATCTTTAAATGTGCAGCTCCAATCGGTCGAGGCTATACAAGACCTAATGGCACTATAATCACAATAAATAAAGTAATGAACAATTTTATTATAGCGTAAATTATTTTCAGACGAAAAAGGAAGTTTAATTTGTGATGCAGGATAAATCACGACATATTATGCATTATTATTATGCACTATTCAATAATAATTATTGCACAATATAAATAGTCTTAAGCGCGTAGATGACGACGGTCGATCGGATTTGATCTCTTTTTGGTGATGCACTGCAGCAGAACACGAAGCAGATGTTCTCGAAAGGCTTTTCATCGACGAGTTGAAAATATATAAAAAAAAAATCAGCTTCGGTTCGTCTGCGCAATACCTACAGCTACCATTATATACATACGGTTTGTCGTATACGATTTATCATGCAGACGGCGTAGAGTCTTGTTTGGAATTATTATTATCGATCTTCTTCTCTCAGCGGCAGCAGCGACGAGGCGCACTTTTTTTTTTAACTGCCACACGCCACCGCTAGTTTACTGCAGCGGAGATCCCACGCGCGTGACATACGTCGTTTCGCGATTTAAGTCTTATACGAGTCGAACATAATAATATTATGCAGACACCGCGAAATTATTGTGGTTATCGTACACACAGTAATATTATAATCGCAGTGTACAAGCCGCCCAGATTGAGATGATTTTGAGTCCGCGGCCAAACAATTTTAGGGGGCGGAGTGAGTAAAATTATAGTAAAAATATTGGTATAGGTACCCGACAAATTATTATATTTCAGAAATAAAAAAAACAATTAGATACATTTTAAATACATAAAATGCACTTTTTACAAATAATTTTTTTTTGACTTTTAGAAAGCAAACTTTTAAATCGTTGCATTGGTAGTGTTAAATAATAAAAAAAATAATTTATTAATATTTATATTTTATATTTTTATAGTAAAATTTTCCAGTGAACTGCGCATGTTTTTTTTGTATTATTAAATCGTAGGAAACGTAAGTACCAATTCACCGTGATGGGCACAGGTCCATGTCCTCTCCCCTTAATCCGGGACTGATCGTGTGAGTATAAAAAGCGACGATTTTTCCATTCCTGCTCGTCATTTCTGTTTAAGTGCGAACGTTATTATAATGCACATGTCGGCAAAACTATATATAGGTTCAATTATTTCATATTGAATTTTACGCACTGAATATTAAACGCTTTCATATAATATTATTCTCCATAACGTGTTTCCCCGCCAAGACAGCCCATTTGTTGATTGTTCGCGTGTTTGTATTCCTCGAAAAAAAAATATTTAATGCATATTACATCTTCGGGCACAAAATTATTTCCACGGCGACGATATATAAGCAATATGCATATTATATGTATAATACACACACACACAAAGCTATAAAAAGTGTTTTTACAAACGGCTTTTGCCACAACAGTTTATCGTAAGAACACGGTACCGCGGTATGCGTGTCATTTTGCAAAGACAAAACTTAAAGTTTTCTAAAAATGAAATATAATTCTATACATAAAACGTAAAACGCCAAAAAATGCACACCGAATTCGAATGCACACACTGGTGATCAAAAAGATGAGCCACCGCAATTAGTAATAAAAAAAAAACTTGAATTAGGTAAGATAAGTAATCGTTAATACGTATGCTATAAATAATAATTTTTAAGTTAATGCAGTGAAAAATATTTAAGAATAAATTATTTCTATAAAATAACCACCTTGATGATACATATTTTAGTAATTATGTGCAACTTACAATTATTTTAAATTATTACCAAATATTTTGTTGAAAACCTGTACTATACAATATTCTTATTGTTATAGCTACAAAATGGTTTAGGTAATCACATGTTTGTGTCAATCAAATTATTGAATAAAGAAATTTATTTTTGTTTATTTCAATTTAAAATCATTTTAAGTATGCAATAAAGTGAAGTAAGAAAAAAATTAATAAATACAACCATAGTTCAAGAAAAGAAACACAGTCGGCGGCCGATTTGTGCACAGGGGCATGGCAATAATGCAAGGCAGAAATGGTGATTGTTGACTAGGTGGGGGTAATCGACGGGTGTTGCCTGACTACCGCCTACAAAAACTGGTCGCCACCGACTGTGTTCTTAACTTGAACAGAGTGTTGATATGTGTTTTTAACATACGATTTTCGTTTAACGTACTTATATTATTTTTCAAATTAACTGAAAAAAACTAGAAAGGCAATGTTGGAATGGATTTTCGAACTTTAGATTAGTTATTAAATCGATTGGAAAATCAACTAACTTGGTAGTTAAGTTAAATAGTTAAAAAAAAAATGATCTTTTTAACTGCCCATTTTTGCACTTGAGTACCTAATATCATATAATATGATGTGGACTACTATGTGTGATGTGTGTGTACGGATATCGAGTAATGCTTTTATACACATGATGAACGCTTGTCGGCAAACCTGCATTGACCCACCGTGGCTGCAGTTTACTGTTAAACAAGTGTCTGCAATGTTGATAAACATGTGCACATACTAACAGTTGTCTTCATATTACATCGTTCGTATGAACAACTATAAATATAATACGTGTATTACAGGTGGTGGTCAAGTGATTTTGTCATGGGGGGAGGAGGCAGTGGCTAATTTTTAACATATGCACCATTTGATCATTAAAAATATGGTTGATGTTTTATATCTATGTATTATGTTATTATAAATATTTAAAAAAAAGGTCATGGGGATCTGTCCCCCTCATCGCCCCTACCGTTTGACCAACACTGATAGGTAGTAAACAGAGACCTGCAGTGAGCGGACGCTTATTATGTTATGGAGTGTTAATTGTTATCGTATTACCGCGCGCGTCGGCCGACAACGATGTTATACATTATTATTATTTATACGTGTCCGACCTTTTTTTTTTTTTTATCGTCGGAAAATTGCTTTCTAGACTTGAAATCGTTATGATGATCATTAACGGGATATCTTCAAACCTACCGTAGCCGCCATTTATACACATCACACACACACACACACACACACACACACATATATATATAATATACAAACCGCACATGATGTATGTATACATTTATATATCATATTATTATTTAGACGCCTTCAATCGCAGTTCCCACGTTTATTTTTTTTCCCGCAGTACCACGGTGGTCATAATAATAAATAAAGAAAATCGTGGGTCTGTTATAACATCCGCGGTGTGCGCGCGCACGCGTCGACGACGACCTTTTGTATTCGGAAACGGCTGCAATTTTCAATAAAATAAGCAATAACCATAATCGTCGCACAATTGCGGGTTTGAGATCCGAGAACAAAAATACACGCCAAACTAAATTTTTATATTATACCTATACATATAATATATATATATATATTGAACGTACGTATTATTATCTTATATGTACTACAGGCGACAATGACCCAAGGCCGCTCACCTCTTTTTTTTCTCTTTAATAATGCGGTTTTTGTTCAAATTCTGGTTTGAATTTTTTAGTATACTAAATACTATATTTTCAGACGCCATGATTTGTATACCATTTGAGAAGTGTCCTGCAGAGTAATAATGATACACTCTTCTTTTTTTTCAAAAGATAACAGCCCCGTTTTATTGTAAATTGTACCGCAGATGAATTTTTTGAAAATATTCTTGAGTCTATAAATCAAAATTTGTATAAGTAATTTCTGAGTTATTAAACTTTATATGCCTACTATGGATTGGCATCACATAAAACAAAAAATGTATGTAATATTAAACCTACTCTATACTATAGATATTAGTTCCTATTTATAATACTCGAACAATTTTTACAAATTATAAAATGCTAATATTATTTGCTATAATTTTCAAATGACCATAGCTTTCATATCATGGACTTTTATCCTTAGTTCATTAATATGCATACGTTTATGCATAAAAACATAATAATTTATAATTATATTCGTTCATATATTATATCATTATATTCAATTTATACATATAAAGAAATCACCTGCTTAGCAATTTAGAGTAAAAAAATTATGAACTACCATCAGAATAAATGAATTTTTCATCAACCATAAGACATTTCTTAAATAGTATAAAAATAAAATTAGAGTATTTGAAAATATAGTCTCTAAATACACCTAATAATTTCAAAAATCAAAATTTTAATTAATTAATTATTTTAGGAAAAAATGTGGGTGAGCATGTCTGGTGAAACATTCTATATAAAAACAATGACAAGTGTGGCACCCACTAACAATAATACGTATAAAAAACACTACATATGTAATGTGCTGCTTTATATTTTTACAGTAACCTTATCGAACTCGATTCGCTGGTGCACTTGAAATAAACATGAAATGAGTGGTGGGTGGATTGGATTAAAAAAATAATATTACTGTTACAAAAAAATTCGAGAAGTCGATTTATGTAGAGAGTCGAGTGTCAACTCTCCGTCTCAAGATTTCTATTAAAAATAAAGTTAAAATACCATATAATATCTGTCGTCTAACAGGGGTGGATTGGTAATATTTTTTCGGATCGGAAAATATAAATCAAAGCGGGCCACGATATAACGTTTTTGTTCTTTTTTTTAGTTAAAAAAAATGTTTTATGGTACTTATTTACTAACAATTATAATTCTATTACACATTTGGCTTTAGATAATAAAGTAATAAATGTAGTACAAAGTTTTAAGTCATAAATTAATTTAATGTCTACTTATAATTTCATACCTAGGTAGTTAAATACAGCAATGCAACGTCTACCAAATTAATTTATATGAGTGTTTACTTTTTAAACATCTGACGCTTAAAAACTAAGCTTCTTATAAAGCAATTTAATTTTACTTTTTATTGTTCGATAATTTCATCAGAATCTATATTATTTTGGATATTTTTTGTTGGAAGCCATAGCCATAAGCATAAAGCTACTAACTTGTCCTAATTAACAAATTTTGCAAGAGTGTAAACTTTTAAAATTAAAAATGATCATAAATAAATATTTAAACAAGTGTAACATCAACAAAATCAAGCAACTGAAATAATAGCTTCAATTAGTAAGTATTACTTGAGTTGAGGAAAGCGTAAGAAGATATAAAATGTTTATAGTTAATTTGCATCACTATAAATATATTAAAAAAATATTAATAAATATTATTATATATGTATATTAAACCTATATTAAAACGTTTAAGTAGCAAAGATCATGATTTTCACACACTTGATTTTCTTCACAAGAACTTTTGTAAATGTTTGTTTCATTAAAATCGACTACACCTTGGAGGTTTGCAACGTCGTAAAAATTGCAATTATCCATACACGAATCAAGTCATTAAAATATTACATCACAACTCAAAGCAAAATGTAATAATTCTAATCGTAAATATTATTCACAGTAATATTTTTGCAAAAGTTTTTCAAGTTTTAAGCTAAGTGTATATTATAAAAAATTCACCAGAAATCTATTTTTAAAAGTATCAAAATTGATAGGTCACAATAACAAGCTAAATCTAAGTAAATTTAATTATTTCTTTTAAACCTTCCCGACGCCATGCTTTTGACATCATTATTTGCAACAGTATTGTATGTTTTTACAGCAGGTGGTAGGTACCTACATTTTTTAATTGGATCAACTAATCATCATATTATGTTTGGTTAATATTTTGAAAGTAGGTGCATAAATACGTAATATTGATCAGCTGCCAATGATTTTACAAGAAAAAGTCTTTTTTGTCATAGGATACTGATCAAATGGCCGCGAAGACCGGCCCTAATCGGGAAAGTCCCCAATTTTCCGATAGGCCGATCCGCTGGCACGGTTCTCCGCACTGGCGATCAATATAATATACACATTGCAGCAGTATGTCTGAACTAAATCTATGCCTATATTATGGAAACAGACAGATTGTGATTGGACGCTGCATTCACACTGTGGATGGAAAACAACGACGAGAATAATATTACGAGAAAAATAGTAAGCCTTGTTCACTATATGATTATAAATAAAAAACGCGGATAAGCAAAAACGAAACCGTTTGATCGGTTGTACGTAAAACTGTTGCGCGTTAACTCGGTAAGTATATAAGTATATTACACGACGTGATGATAATGGAGGGCGGTAGAGACGGCGGCGTCGCGGCAGAATAATAATATATTATGTATAAACGGTTCGTGTATATATTATAAATTCGTCGATATCGCATCGCAATGTAAAAACATCGGCATCTACCCAACGGCGGTAGAGCAACGACGTATCGGCGGGTTGAAAAAAGAAAAAAAAGGAAAAAGGGTTACCAAAGTAGCGGCGTGTAGTAACATAATATAAAAACATGGGCTCAAACCCCAAAACGGTACTTCATCTTGTCGTTGTTGTCGCCGCCGCCGCCGCCGACGCGGCGAGTCGCGAGTCGTCGGGGCAAATGAAGCGCAATAGGGTGAGAGTGTAATCTGCCGTACAATAAACCATAAGCGCGGGGCGCGCGCGCTAGTGCTCTCTCCCCACTCTCTCTCTCTCTCTCTCTCACACTCTCTCTCTCTCTCTCTCTCGCATCAACCCCCTCTGCCGCCTCGCCGGGACGGTGCCGCGAAAAGGGAATAATAAAAATCTGGCCGGCAACAGCAGAACCCGCGGGGCATGCACGATGGGGGGGGGGCATGAAGGTGGCGGGTCGAAAGACGGGTTACCGCGCCTCTTGCACATTGTAATGTCATTACTGCAGTTTGCTGCTGCGGCGGCGGCTGCTACCCCCGATCGCACTTATATACATATATTATGTATACGGTGGTTGGGTGTTGGCGCGCCAGCCAGCGAGAATTAATATGTTATATCAATTAATAACGGCCCTCTTCTACGCGTGTACACTGCACGTGTTGTACACGATTTGTAAACGCCCGTGATAAACTGTGCCGCGTACGTGTATGTGGATTTTATATTTTTGTTATTAAATTTTAAATAATATATTATAACGCGTCTAAAAAAAAAAAAAAAAATAGAAAAAAAAACCTCCGCGTTGTCATTATTCGTTAACATTTTTCATTAAAAAACCCGCCGTGGTTATGACTATTAGTTATTACACTACATATATGACACAATAATGTACGCTTATACACATAAATATTTTTATGAAAATCGTTTGTAGAGTAGGTATATACAACAAAAACCAATAACTACAAAATAATCAGCATTTATCTCCTGCTCGACGTGCCGTATATACGGGATGATTTCATGTTCATCCCAATTTTTTTCTCTAGTAACGAATTTATTTAAATTCTAAGTTTTATGGAATTTTCAAATATAATTAAAGACCATATTTTCGAATACTTGAGATTTTTCGTACTACATAAAGGATTGTGCCGTGGTGATACAAGCTATTCTGTTTTTAAATGAGAACCTCCTTTTGTACTACAAATTGTTTAAAGGATATTTTTTTTTTGAAAATGTTGACGTACCCGCTTTATTAAAATTTAAACGAGCGGTTTCCCAGTTGTTATCAAAATATTTATTCTTAGGACATCTGTCGTTAAAAATGATCTTATAAAAACGTAAAATTGATGTGATAGTGAATCCAGTATTTATTATACTTGAACCATTTTTAAAAATTTTAAATATTGATAGTTCATATTTATCAATTACTTAAATTTTCTAATTGCTATAACCCCCATATCTTCCAAATCTACTATCGCATAAACCTCAATAATTTACAGTAGAAAAGGAGGGTTCTCGTTTGAAAGAACAGAAATTTGTGTCTCCACAGGTCACAGAACACATCTTATAAGTAGGTATATATGACAAAAAATCTCGAGAGTTCGAAAATGCAATCTTCGAGTAGGTATATATTAAAATTCCAAAAATCAGATTTTCAAAAACTGCGCCATTGATGTAAAAAAAATGTTATCAAAATAAGTGTCCGCATGCTCGGTGAATCATTCTGTATAATTATTATAATCCTTATATATAAAAATGTACGTAATCAAGTGGATTATATGTTTATGACTAGATGCATTTTTTATTTGTACAACGGGAGGTCCGCGTGGTTATACCTACTGCTGCAGAGTACCTATCTCCGTCGCTACATTATATGATATAATATAATATATAGCAGAGAAAAACCGACAACGCAAGTTAACGTAAACGCTAGAAGTTTTATCTGGGTTCTATATGGCCTACTTAAAATATTATCGCCGGTGATGAGTTCCCGAGATAAACCTGTCGTGAGATTATATTGCTGGCTATAGTAAACTTACCACAATAATAATAATAATAATAATATAGTCCGTAATTATTATTATGTTGAGTTTTATGTCCACAGAACAATCGATTTTATCGACGGCCGCAGCTCGCGGGTCCACAACGAACGATATTAAATTGTTCGCGTATTTACTTAGACTCCGCAGTTACATATTATTATACCATTATTGTGTACACTGTCCCGTGCTGCACAATTGTAATCGCGCTCATATATATATATAGGTAGTGTACTTATCAGTTACAAACTACAAAGTACCACGAGAATAATATTATATTATACCAGTTATACCTACCTCCGACGGTGAACTGACACGCGCGTGTACTTAAATAATATGACCGTGACCATACAACCGATTTCGATCGTAATTATTTATTTTACTATATTATAATCATTATTATTATTGTTATAATAATACTGCGCGTATTATTGGAACTTCATATAGGCACGGGAAGAAAACTGCAATAATAACTGTTGATAATAATAGACAACCGGCACCGCGTATTTGTGAACAACTAACGGTGTCACCTTCAGTGGTGGTCAAACAGGGGGAGGGGGTGATTATGATAAGGAGATCCTCTCCTCCCGTGACCTTTTTTTTTAATATTTATAATAACTCGGATAGGTGTATATTAGGTATAAAATGGTAACCATAATTAATATTTTTAACGATCAAATAGACTGTAATAGGTAGGTATGTTAAAAAATCAGCCACATCCTCCCCCTTCCACCATGGCAAAATCATTTGACCACCACCGAGTGTCACTATTGACCATTATTTATATAATGTTACGACGTGTGTCGCACAATATAGTCAGGTACTATAAGTAAACTATATATGAAGATATACGACGCTATACGGCCGGACGGTGTGTTTTCTATATCACATTATATTGATCGAATGAAATTAAATTCACTCGGAAGTCGGAAGTGTGTCCTACTTTTGACCTTGCTGGTTGATATTGTTTTACGCTTATATAGTTATATAAGTATAAACCCACATGTAGTCTTTAAGGGGGTCAACGTGACAGCATCTATATGCGCTATACACACACACACACACACACACACACACAATGTGAGTTGTATAGATTTTTTCTGTATTACACTCGTTGTAAAAAAAAATTACATATATATTATATGAAATTCCATCTGTCCATCGATATAATATAATGCGCTCGAATAAGACGGATAATCAACCACATCGTATAATATACAGGGTGATTTTTTTTTCAATTTTATATATACAATCATTTCAAAAACTAATACAATTTTCAAATTGAAGTTTCATAACTTTTTTTAAGTTAGGTACTTAATTTTTTGATTCACAGCATACATATTATTTATCTTCATTTTTTCAAAGCATATCAGCGAAAAATAATCCGCCATTTTTACCATATGTGCGGTCGTATAATGTTGTATTATTCGATGACAGCAAATAATGAGAAAAATATAATTTTCAAAAATGTTAATTGTCTTTTGAATAACCGAGTGTCGAAAAAAAGTCACTCTACCTATATATGTACGAGTCCGGCATGCAATGTTTAGCTCCGTTTATAGAATATTATTATCATTAAACCGCAGTCCCTGTTGCAACGAAAAAACAATAAACATATCATAATACGACGGCGTGCACAATGAAATCATGATGCGAATAGTTAAATATTGTAAAATAGGTCCAGTGGCGTATGTGTATCGTATTATTTATTACCCACTATTATGCGCGTTACCCGTAATATTTGGACCGAGAAAGAACCTAATACGCCGTCCGTCGTTCATTTCTGTCCGTACTAATAATATAAAAAAAAAAAAAAATCCGAAAACGAAACCATGTGCGCATTGTACGGTGGGCCACACACGCACGTCAACCCCACCGTCGTCATCAGACGAGTAAAACGAGAAGGGTCTTCTGCTGCAGCAGCCTTCATCATAAAAGCAAGAGGGGAAAAAAATGGTCGTCGTCGGCGCCCGCAATATGAAATTATTATATTATTATCATCATCGGTGCGTGCCGCGTGGTAAAAGACTCGACGACAAGACTGATATAATAGCGGTCCTTGGCGATACAATAATGATATTATGTGACATTTAGGTACCTAAGGCCAGGAACGGATTGAGATTTCGGATAGGCACAGGAAAATCGGTATTTAGCCACTAGGCCGTATTTGAGGAAAATAAACTATATGAATATTGTTGTATACACAATAAAAAAAAGTTGAGGGCACTAAGCATATAATAATGGGCAAAAATATTGTACTGCAATATTTATCATATTAGTTAGTTCAAATTAAAATTTAAATATTCTAATATACGAGTATCTTTTGTAACCGAATTACCATCTTAATATTTAACAATTTAAAAAAATGCATTACCTTACCCTTAACATTCCTTATCTTAAATACCAGAATAAATTATTAATTATTATATTTTTATTTTAATGTGTTGCTTTAATGAGATCATTATTTTATTACGCATGATATCAATTATTAAGCAGTATACACAAACACAACAGTAAGTTATTAGTCCAGGTCTTGTAAAGTGGAAAACGTTATGGTTATAATAACGTTATATATATATATGACAAAAAACGATTGATATCTGTAAACGCAATTAAAATGGAAAACGGTAAGCAAAAATAATTAAATACTACAAAACAAAACATAACAATTAACAATATATACAATATATCATTAAACGAAATGTAGTACATAAAATATCGTTCAACGAAAAATAACGCAAAACGAAATAATTTAAAATCCATTTACTTAAAAGTCATAATATTCTGTTTCCATGCCATTCCCCACATTAGATATTATATTTTTAACGATGAACACAAAATGTGTGCAACTTTTTAATTCCAAATAACGATAAACCCAAAAATTGTGAAACGTTTTATTTCTAAATAAGGATTAACTCAAAAATTATGAAACGTTTATATTGTAATAATAACGTAAGACGAAATTTTTGTCAAATGCAAGCTCTGATTATTACTTATTATTCATTTTTTATTATTATATTGTTATAAAATATTTGTTATTAATATTGTCTATTGCTTTATAATTGCTTTTTGCAATGCTCCTACGAGAAAAAATAGTCTTAAACTATAAGCGGCAACGTTAACTGACGTTAATGCATGCGACCCATCGAAAATTTCCCGATTTTCCAATGGCCTAATCCGTCCCCGCGGCGAAACTATACACCGCAGCGGTATAATATTATATAAAAATATACAGTGCATCGCAATGTTGAAAAAAAAAAAACAATAATCGTATTCACAAAAATGATTGTAAAATTGATGACCACCGAATAAAATAAAAAACCGCCGGTGTTGTTGTAATAATAATAACGTACACATATCACTATTACAACATGCACACATTTGGATCGAACCGATACAGTTGTGTTTTCGAACAACAATAGTTAATGTATTATAAACTATAGTCCCCGTCGTAATATTATTTTGTTATTTTAATCCGCATCTAAATAATTACAACGTTAAAATGCAACAAAACGACGATGTTGTGTTATGATAATGCCCCACCTGAATTGGCGCATTTTTCTTGGGCAATGCGTGTGCAATATGGCGCGTTTAGTATAATATTATTATTGTTTAAGTGTACGAATTATTACGCATAAAACATATTATTACCTATACGAGCATGTATGTGGGGACGGAGAAATATTTTTACGTCCGTCGAACGAAATTGATTTACGGACCCGCGAAAGTTGTATACTGATAGTCTTGTATATTGTGCGGTAGTGTTATACGCACCTTGTTAATAATTATTGAGTTTGACTCTCTCGAAAAAAAAAACATAAAATTCCATGCCGTGGTACAACGGAATATTCCGCGTCGATAAGTCTGATAATTCAACATATAATAATATTAGCATGTACCTACCTGACATACTACATGTGACAAACGATGTGGAATTACGTTACAAAATATTTTATGGTCTATATAGAGACGACGACCCGTGTAAAGGAATGATTATATGGAATTCTTGCAAAATTTCCGATTATAATGTCATAATATTAGTATTATAATGTTGTGACGCGACTACGCGCAACCAAAGATATTTTCCGATAAAATTATTTTAAAAATCCAAGTAGACAAATTTAATATTATATTTGTCACAGGTGTCAACCATGTGCTCATAATATTAGTGCAACGTAACGCGATGTAATGAACTCTGATCGAGACAATGGATTCTACTGTATACAGGATGATTTACCAAACATGCTCATTCTCATTTTTTATTTAATAATGAATTTATTCAAATTACGATTTTCAGTATTTTTAAATATACTTAATGACCGTGTTTTAAGATTCTTGAGATTCGTTATACTACTTAAGGAGTGTCTTATGGCGATAAAAACAATTTGTTTTTTGAATAAGAACCCTAATTTTTTACTATAATTTATTCAATGTATAATTTTTTTTGAAACTTTTGATGTATTTATTTCAAAATTTGAACGAGCAGTTTTTCAGTTATCTAAATGTTTCTACTATGGATAAACATAATAATAGTATAATAGTCCTTTAAAACGGTATTACAAAAAAATAAAATATATGCAATATTGGATCTAGTATATTTATTATACTTAGATCTTTTTTATAAATTATAAATATTGATGGATTAATATAAATCACTAAGATTTTTCAAATTTCTATATCCCCATATCTTCCAAACCCATTATCATGGACTTATTATCCTTAGTACACAAAGTTAAATCACTCAAAAACTATTCGTTTGAATTTTGATTTTGATACGTCAAAGTTTTCAGAAAAATTATCCGCTTAGTAATTTTTAGTTAAAAAGGGAGGTTCTTATTTGAAAAACAGAAGTTTGTATCTCCATAGGGCACTCCTTAAATAGTACAAAAATTCTCAAGAATTTGAAATTACGGTTATCGAGTATATTTAAAACGTCCAAAAATCAAAATTTGAAAAATTGATAATTAAATAAAAAATGGGGTTAAGCAAGTTTGGTGAATCACCCTGTATATGCGCTGCACAGTGGTTAAAAAATGCGAGAAATTTCACCGTTAAATGCGTTTTGTGTGTACATTCGCAGCAACGATAGTCCTTGAGAGTATCATTATATAGGTATAATATGTTCGTCCACTTGTTCGGCAGCGTGAAATGTATAATAATAACTTTTTACAATACCTAATACAATATTATAATCATCAGAACGACAAAACTTTTTAACATAATATAGAAAGGCACCAAGCCACTTAAAAACGTATTTATTGACAGTAATTTCAGCAATAATTATTGCACTATTTGATTTTCGTGGTTAAGTTAGGTGATAAAAATTAATTACGATCAGTTATGTAAGTCGTTTGAGCGCTATTGTTATAATCATAATAATATTATGTAATAACGTAGTGTGAACACATGACGGGCAAACGTCCATAATTGCTGTCCAGCCGGGCCGATGCGCCGCGTGTTGTATGTGCACTCGATGCGCGTCAAATGCATATAACTGCATTCAGTTCGACAATAATAATTATAATGTGACAAAATGCATTATCCTCTATGCCAACACTGGCACGGCAGGGGCCTCCCTCCTCCAGCCTTACCGCTCGAAACGGTCTCGTGCAACGTGTAAATCTGTTCGTCTGTACAACTGCAAACCGCGATCGTTCAACAGATGTTTGCAACAATAATAATTATAGAGCGGGTAAAATTTAAACGCCGCGATGTGCGCCACTTAATTAGTTTTTTATTCGTCGCGGAGTGATTCAAATTTGATTTATTGCAAACACAGTAATTCAAATATTATGTAGGTATTGATTGGAATTATTGTAGGCTAGTGTACAAATCGAATAACATAGATACGTATCGATTAAGAAATTACATAGCGTGTCAAGCTAAAAACACACTTGTTTTCGGAATAATATTACATTATGCTATTATATTTCTAGTCGGTTTTCGCGTGTATAAGTTATGGGGGAAAAAAAATTACTGAAATTCTAAAAACAGTATTCCGTGTACGTTTTATACAGTACGAACTAATGCACTGCGTAGTAATAGTTGTATCATATATGAGTTATAATAACATAATATGATAAGCATTATAAATTCATAAAAAGAAATATTTTTGAGTTTAAAATGCCAAAAAATTAAATATTTTATTTTAATAAATGTGAAATGTAAAATAATAGATGTTATTATTATTATTATTTTTTGTACTTTAAAAATAGTTATTTTGTCAATTATATGAAAATTCGAGGTCAGATCTCGTTTTTAAAATAGTAAAATCTGAATATATTATGCACCTATTTTACATATTATTTCTCTATCCGTAAAAAGCATGAACAAAGATATTTTCGAACAAAATAAAATTGGGGTAATCGTTTTATCATATTGTTTGAGCGCATTCTTTACATTTCACTATATATTATAATAACATTATATTCCGACATTATATCCACAAGTACATTAAAAAAACAACACGCGCGCGTGTGTGTAGCGGAAATTCGATTGATTTAAACGAGTCGGCATTAAACCTATTACTACAGTGCGACAAGGTCATCTCTACCTTAAAACACCAGCTTACTGTTATTTGTGTAACAATACAATATTACTTTTATACGGCCAAGTTGGAAATTAATGTAGGCTTTGTTTCCATTGCGATTTTAGTTGGTAGGTACGTGTACATCAAGAAGTTTAATACAATTTAATCGCATAATAGTGGATGGCGGAAAAAAAGTATTTACAGAAACCGTTAAAGATAATGGACACTTTTTTTCTCTATCTAATTTTTTTTTCGTACTTTTACGAAATTAAAAAGGTTGTGTCAACTGCAAAATGAAATAAAAACGCTGTAGCGTGTACGTGGGTGCTGTCTGTATATATGTAATTATTTTTTATACTACCTATGTCATTTTTGGATACGATTGTAAATTTCAATTGCTTTTCAGACACACGCGATTTGATGTTAAAATGTATTACTTCAGCGTTTCGAGTAAGTAAATGAAAAAAATAAAAATAAAAACATTGCACGCGAAAAGAACAAAATGAGGCTTTAAAATATCTTTTTGACAGAATGCTCGCGAATAAAATGTTAAGCGAAAAAAAAAATTACAAAATCGTTAGAACAATACAATAATTTAGATGTATACATTATTATATTGTTGCGTTGCCAACGTTAATTGTTGAATGTTGATATTCAAACAGGTACTTATACAAAAATATGAAAACATAAACTAAAAATAAAATATAAAAACCGTGGAACAATGAAGTTATTTGCAGCCAAAAGATAAAAAAAGCTATCAATATCACTAAATGAAAAACAACATTTAGTATAAACAACGAAAAGATAGCGATATAATGTTCTTTGTATTTGAGGGTAGAGCTGGTAAGTCGTTGGAACATGGATATTTAAATACTTATGTAATATATTATTTAAACAATAATGATGAAGCAAAATTTAAACAAATCTAGTCAAATTCGATAAAAAATGGGAAATAAAATTATATCACAACGTACAGACTATCTACCTTATAAATCTCAGAATTTTTAAAAAAAAGAAGACTAGTCTGCTAGAATTCTTTATGTGCCGGGACTATAATATAGTAATAAAGAAACATAATATATTGATTTTTGTTATAACTTCTATTGTAAGTCAGTGATGCAGATGCCACCCTCCCCCCCTCCTCCTCAACGGTCAATCCGGCCGAACCAATGGATAATAAACGTCTCATTACCGAGCCATTCCTCTGGTTTCATCATTGTACGCACGAGCGAAGAAACACCTCGCCCACGAGGAATTCTTGGCCAAGACGATCGTCGCCGCCGACGGTCGTGGTGCATTTTATTGCTGCCATCGGTTTTCAGTTTACTGCTATTATTATTATTATTATTTTCGGTCGATTGTATACGAGAAAAAACAGCGCAAGTACCTTTCTATATATAGTTTGCATTCATTACACGGGTTATTGGTTTAAACCAGCTGCGATGTGCTATATGTTTTTTTTGTTTTTCGTGCTATATAAATTATAATAAACCTACCGCTATTATGAGAAAAACGAAAAAAAAAAAAATAATAAAAAAACCATTTAAGAACGCACCAACGTAGGTAAGTAAGTACCGCAGAGCAGGGAATGTGGGGTGTAAAGCTTTTTTTTTCGAAATATTTGTTTACAAAATAATGCAGTATCTAAGCAGAAAAAGCTTGAAAAATAAAATATAATTGTCGTTAATAATATATGTATATTCATATAGAACAGTGTATAGTTATTTCACTAAAATACATATTTCGCGTCATAAGTAGATGATATCATAACAGCAGTACACGAATTTGATATAGTAGACACCCACCATGTTAATACCTACACGTTACAACTACATAATATAATATTCCAAAGCAAGATTTACAGATGATGATGGTAAACCGCGATAGTTTCAATCGTGACATCTAATGCGGTGATGGTTTAAAGATACTGTCACGCCGCCGTGAGGACAATATGAGATAGTGTGTATTGCCGTCAAAATTTCACACGCGTATGTAAACATGCAGTATACATTATACATATACGTTTTATCATTATTGTGGATGAGGCGGGTAGTGTGTATATATATATATATAACTGCATAAACAAAGGCGTAACCTGGCCTGCTTTGGGCTTGGGAGCTATTGACCAAATCTCACCCGAAATTATTTTTTAGTGCACTACATAATATAGTATATTATAATGGGAAACGGACAAAATCTCCCTGAACAAACTTTATTTCAGCGTTCGTTCACGCAGCGGTTGAATAAAATCTCCCAACTCATTATTCACATACTCAATATAAAATATATACACACTTAACGTACATTTTCGTAGATGAAAATATTATAATGGTATTGTGAAAACTTTGATCTACTATTTTATCTTTTATGTTAATCTTATCTTTGAATGCGGGCATTTGGATTTGCGTGTAATTTAAATGTATATAGGACATACTTAAGCTTTAATTTATCAAAGTTATATATAAATTACAACTATAAAATATATCCGGAATGATCATGTGTCCTATATTATAGATCACACAATGTAATAACCATTTATTTAGGCATTTCAGTTTTAATTTAACGACCATTTTCGTACACAAGTTAGGTTTTTTCCCACGTATGTAAAATAAAATATAAATTAATATTTCTGAATTTCCTACTGCTATTATCTTTAATAACGTAGTGCCTACGTTGTTAATCGCAGCGTCCTCGTCGTTAAACCTATCGTTTTGCGCGAACACTGAATTAACGCATTATATTCCTCACCGATATCAATTCAATTCCATAATATTAACTATAAAGTGTTAGAGGAAAAATTTAAAATTCTTGCCAAGAAATTTTTATTTTTACGATAAAAAAAAAAAAAAAAGGTTGGTCACCACTGTACCGCAGTGTACGGCAGCATACCTGCAATAAAAGTTAAGCGACGCTATAATGGTCGTTGTTGGAGGGAACGAATAACTATATACGTATAATATACGACCACGATATCTGTATAAAATCGCAGACGTAGTGGACAGCGGTGGTGGTGGCGATTGCGGAACTAAATACTAATATCTACCTACCTACCGCGCCACCGCACACGTCAAATACCGCTGACTGAACATTATAATAATAACAATATGCACACACACGCCACGTTTCATGGTGTAGGTAGGTATAGGACACATTCGAGAAGAAAATAATAATAATTTAATGCCGTGTGCTAGTTTAGAGTAATATTCGCACCGAAACAATTCGGCCGGAGATAATAATTTTATTATTGTCACGGCCAATAAAACTGCGTGTCCAGATCATATACGCGTCGTGTACGTCGCCACGACCTTTGGGGACCCATATAGGTACATACGTGGTTATAGGTAGATTGTATGATGTCGTGGTGCGTGCGATTTTATTCAATTGTAAGCGCCCAGCCAGTACCCATATTTTATATTATTATTTTGTTAATATCGTAACAATATTATATAATATTATTGTACAGACGGCTCGAGTGAACGAAAATCAAATTATCACGACGACGACGCCGCCTCTATTGTATACACACACGAAGAACGCACTTGCATTTATTTTGCAGCTATTGTCATTATACGTCAAGAAGTATATAATATTATGTATACTGCTGCTGATGGTACAATGCGGTATACAGGGTGATCCGTTTAGTGTCTACACTCGTTATTTCAAAATTTTTTTTTTTTTTTCATAATACAATTATATGTCATTTCAAAACGACATTTCTGGAAACAAAAAAACCAAGTGCTGAGTAAATTTTACTTAGGAATGATAATATTTTGGGAAAATCAATAGTTAATCAATAGTTATTTGATGATTTGCATACAAAATGAATCGACTGTTTGAAATCGGATTTTGAATTAATAAAAATATATTTTTATACTGATTTTAGGTCTTAATATATACCAGTCGGTCGTAATGTCGAGTAAAGATCATATCCGTTTAACTGTTGGCGTATCAGTGCGGTTATAAAACATTATATGTACCTACTTAAAAACGTAACAGCATTATACCTAGCCAGCGATGGCGTTGGCTAAAAGGTTTTATTACGTTACGTTATTAATATTAATTAATAAAAACAATATATTTGCATCATAGTTACAATGCCAGGAAACCAGAAAAACAACACAATACTATAAGATACTATGAGAGACAGCAGTAAAGTCGGCGTGTGCACCACTCGAGTTTTTTTTCCAGATGTGCCAGGGTCCTTGATCGCGAGAGCGGACAGTAAACTTCTCTCAAGACAGGTTCAGGCAAGATAAGCCGCGTTATAAAACATTTTTTCAATCGGTAGTCACTTATCAAAACTAAAATACTAGAAATACCGTATGTTTGTAACGTTACTTCTGAATAAATATTTTATTTGAACATCGTTCATTTTATACAGATATAACTCTCTAGTTCTCTACAAATAATAACATATTTTTGACGAGTTTTTTTTTTTTGTAAAAATATTCAAGTATGAATTCTATAATAAGATTTGTTTAAATTTACATATGTATAATAATTATACTATGTATAATGGAAAATACCTCGGAACGTCATAAACAAATCTTTTAAAATCTTTCAACCAAACGTTCTAACAGGATATAACGATAAACACAAGATCACAATCCTTTCGTATTACTTTTAAAATAGTAACCATTAAATACGGTTTTCTTTAGACATCAAATTCAAACTATTGACATATATATATATATTATAAAACGTAATATAAACTTATAACTAATGAACTACTTGTCTGAATTTTTATCTATATAAACTGATAAATATCTACTTCGAATAATATTCTGCTTCGGAGTACGAATTTAAAAGTGTATGGTGTCATTCAAAAAAGTAAAAACTTAAAAATCATAACGATAAAAAATAATAGAAAATATTTTTTCAGAAATGTTGTTTTGAAATAACATCAAATTATATTAAAAAAAATATATTTTCAAAAAAGTTGAACTTTTCGAAATAATGAGTATCGACACTTACACGGATCGCCTGCAGGTATACGCGTACATATGATAATAACAAAAAAAAAACTATAAAAATCAATTAAAATTTAAAAAAAAATCATAGTTTTATAATAATACATGAGTTTGATGGGTATGTTATGAGTTATAACACATAAACAATGGGTAGGCAAGAATACAAATTTAAAACGATAACGAATTAAACTATGTTGGATCAGTCTGCAGTAGGTACCTATTTCATTTCACACCCAATAAAAATTTTATAACTTAGTTTATATTTATAATTTAGTGTTTGTCACTATATTTATTACTTTTTTTTCGTAAATTGATAAAACTCAGTGTTGCTAATGTATTGAGGTACATATTTTATGAATAGGAAATATACGTTAAGTACTGGACCAATGAACAAAATATTAGATACTAAACATGAACATATGCACCGACCTCGATGAAATCTATTCCATTTTTTCCCTCTCCTATTTTTTTTTTTTGTTACAAACACTAATCTTTTTGATAGGTTTTCAGTTGTTGACAAACACTTCATATAGATGAAAAATATATTTTATGATAATATTGCATTTATGCATTATAACAAAATAAATATATTTTATTTTAATATTGTATAATATGTTATTATACAATATATGAACTATAAAAGAATAGTAAAATATTTATAGTAATAATTATTTATATTTGCTATCATGTTAAGCTTATTCTTAAACTACTGTGTAATATTCTACACTGTATGTATACTGCTAATTGTTGAGCTGTAATAATCAAGTACTAATGGCTAATAATAATAAAGAAAAATGTAGTACTAATCACTCCGATAGGTACTTAATATTACTATATAATATAGTAGTTTTTTTTATATCGATAATAATTATATTTTATTCAGAACTAAAGTATAATAATAATTATTGTGTAGTTACGTTTTATCAATAATTATAAATATTATTATGTTTATAATCAATGGTTTTACTATAGTGTTATGAAAACCGCTTTCATTTTTTTTAATATTAATTATTATCATTGTCCGTTATCACAAAACGACGAAACAATGATAGATATCAAAAAACAAAAACTTTAAAAAATCACTAAATTAACAACATTACAAAAACATGGAAAACAAATGCCGACCAGAAATAAATTCCGGTCCATTCAATAGCTGACACTCGTCCGCCGGGCAGACCATGAAACGATAATAATTTATATAATTATAATTAATTTAGTATTATCGCCTTCTACTTAACACGGTCAAATATTATATTAATATTATTATTATTGTATACGAAATACGACGATATATTTTATACACGAGTGTATTACTTACGTGTATTGAGGAGGATGTTATTTTCCGAATAAACCGTTTGTCAATACGTCAGCGGCCGCCGCGCCGTCGTAAAATAGTTCAATCGGAAACGTATTGAATTGATGTTTTGTGCGCGTAGTATGTGAAACGGACAAAGAGCACGACAATCGATAAAAATGGCGAGAAACCCTTTGCGCCGAAGAATTTTTCGGCACCCAAACCCTTCGTGTGACAATCACAGTAATATATATATATATATATATTATGTCAAACTGTACGTATAGGTACGATAAAAACAACATTATTATTACGGTCCGTAGGTACACACAATAATACAAAATAATATGTCAACCTATTTATAACGCCGTGTGTTAAACAATTTTTTTATCTTTAACCAACAAATCATAATATGTATGTATAGGTTAGGGACCTTCACCAGTATTGCTATAGCGATATAAATAGGAGACATTTTATAAAATTAAATCCTCCGCCGAAAACTCTGCTAAGTAAACACATAATATTATTATAATACTATTATTATTTTTGAATGTCGTAAAAAAATCCTGACAAACATATGAAATCGACTGTGTTTGAATAATTGTTTTGCAAGTACAATACAGCCATTCTTGCTATCATGTAAACGATTAACTCGTCATTTATTATTCATTTTGATTATGTTCGAATAATTATTATCAATCCCAATATTTTATTCTTAAAGTTATACTCAGCTCCATCGTATATACCGCAATAGCGTGAAAATTACATTCAATTATAATATGTTTTAAAATCAAACGATATACAAATCTCATAAACGAATAATACCTACGCGTATTTACATAACAACGAAATGGCGGCAGCGTCTGGCGGTACTACACACGGCCGTTCCGGATGAAAGATTATGACGGTGAATTAATTTTTGTACTCTACGCGACAAGTTGAATAATAGTAATAATAATAATAATAATGATAATATGCGTCACTAATTGTATGCTATACAGCTGATGCGACGTCACGACGACGAACGACCTGATAATGCCTTATGCGTTTTTGAAATGTACAATTACTTTGAAAAAATATATATTATAATCAACAGTGACGATGGCGTGGGTAGAAAATAGATAACGGTGAAAACAGCTGAACGATAAAAATTAGTAAAACCGCACACGAAATATATATTTTATAATGCACAATAAACATTTTTTAATCGATTGAACAAATATTAATATCGTTTTTATGCACCGCGTATTATTATTATTATATTTCGATAACCGGTACAAGAATAACTCTATATAAAATGTACCATAAAACAGAAAATATAACTTTATACTCGGCTATAATAAATAACTATAAGTAGGCCCAATTCGAACGCATAATAATTAAAGTGATTGCCTCGAGTGCATTCGACTCATCCGTATCTATATACAAACGTAGGTATAATCAATTACATTGAGATGTTACCACGATCTGCAAATACATATTGAAACTGTATAAAATTGTAGTGTTGTGCAGCGTCTATTATGAATTTATTAGTAAAATTCCGTGAACTTGGCCCACCCATTCTACCCAATCCGCTCCTGCAAAGGTGTGCCAAAAAGTAGCTAATAACAGCAAGTTGGTTTTCAATATCACTTTCTTATTATAATATGTAGAAAACCTGCAGGTTGCTACATTATTAGACAATTATTCGCCGTTTTCGGCACATCTTTGCGGAAGTGGATTGGGTAAAATGAGTGGGCCAAGTTCATGAATGTATATTATCGGTGTACCGAAAAGGCCCTCTCGCGTGTACGACTTTTTTATATTATAATATATGGAGCTAAACCGTAATAATATTATGTGCAATACGCTTTATCAATAATTCTTATGATCCGTTTTTTATTCGCACGAGAGTGCAACGAGAAAATGCATCATCTTCATATTATTTTATAGGTAAGTACCTACCTACAAGATACGGCCATAGACATAATTATATTGTGTTTATTTATACATTGAAAATGGATTTACATATTGTATTAGTTTGAACTCTGCGTGCACAGCGGATAGAGTTCAAACTTCAAAACTCGTTAACAACCTCATGAGTTAATACGCGTAGGTAGATGCGTGTTAAGCGTGTTCACATATATTTTATAATATCTATTTACGCCGCGTGTGACAGTAATATTTTGATCGCGTAATTATTTCGTGTTTGGTTGTAGCTATATTTACGGTTCCTAAACATGTATTTTGTCGTTTTGTTTTTTTTTTTTTTTACGTCGGCCGACGACGGTTTTTCGATCAGGATAATAAAAATAATACGTGTCCCGAGGATGCACGCGCGCAATTATATGAGACGAGGAAATACAATAATTAAAAACGTATACAAACACCGCCGCAGCGTAGGTATAATAGGCGTTCTCTTCCAACGAGTTTTTAGCCGACTAGAGAAGTTTTTATAAGCTGGCTTATGGCCCTCGTGATTAAACACAAACATCCCGAAATCTCGTCGTCGGTTTCGTAATATCGCAACGTGCGCATGTACACCAGTGATATGTACCAAGCCAGTGTGCCTAAATACATATACCGATAAATAATGTATACATACCCATGAAATAGGTGTCTACGAGTGTATATGGGCCAACGCGGTCAACGCAGTCCGAATGGTAAATGTATTGTAGGTAGGTATTACGCATTGGCGTGGTGAAGTGAAATATTTTATCGGGAAATTCATTTTTTTAATGGCCTAGGACCACCCCTTGCGGTCTTCACTTTTACGCATGCGTACCCACTATACCTATGTACATCAAAAATGTATCACTTTGTTTCGTATGCTGTATAATTGAAGTATTAATTACTATATAGTTACACCTAGTAATTAATGTTAAGTTCATGTAATAATAACCTAATTCGCCCACCCACCCACCCCATAAAAATATTAGACAACTGGCTTTCAAAACCACGATCAACACGCCACTACAGGGTAAGTAGGTATCCTCTAAGTCTAGACTCTAATGGATGGTTGTGTAATTACGGGGGGGGGGAGATTTAGATATTAGAATCCCCTCTCCCTCTGTGACTTTTTTTTTTTATCTATTAAGACAACCTCAATAATTTTATTATGTAATTATTTAAAACTACTATAAAATAGTACCTGTATTTCACAGGAATTATTATTTTTTTTTTTTTTTTTTGAGAAGGGCATCATTTTTTAAAACATTATTAAATACCTACATATTTATTTGAAAAAAAAACACTTTTATTGGTGATTATAAAGTATATATGATGTCATACCACGTCCGTCTAATTATGGCTATAAGATAAGACTACGTTACACGCTTTCGGTTAACTCATATAAATTTCAAAGTATAAAGTAGTTTTTTTTTATTACGTAATATGATTCAGAAACCTAAATAATGAACCTATAAATTCGTTTATAAAATAAATTTATTTATTTTTTTTTATTTTATTCATAAGTTTTGCGTAGTTACAAACTCATAACTATACAATATAATATAATATATGCTAACACAGCAATATAAATGGACTATGTGCAGGCCCCCTCTGCCACCTTCCCACCTTAAATCCGCCAATGACATCACCTGCAGCAATCTTACCGGAAACGAAACTTTGTAGTTTTATAAAGATCGATCGTTATTAAATAACTAGGATATTTATTTTTTTTTTTTTACGACCAGTCGCGCGCATCATAACATTATACTATTCGTCGTCTTGGACATCCGATTTCTCACGAGTCGCATAGGTACTTACCGTACAGTCGAAATCTCGGTCGGCAGTCCGTGCGTGACACGTCGGCGTAACACCATACAACGTGTGCGTACGACGACAACGACGATCGAAAACGAGAGGGAAATGTGCAGCGGCACAATAATATTATTTATACAAAACAGAATAATAATAATATGAAACGCCGTGCAGTGTTCAAACCGGTCGTGCGACCGCTCTGCCAACGGTTGTATGGGGGGGGGGGGATACCTCTATAATATATACTTACACAGCGTGTTATAATATTGTGTCTGTTCACATTACCACGGTTATTATCCAAAGACCGAAGTGGTAAGATATCGCGAGACCTGCGACCGCGGCGGGTAAATGACACGGCCAGTGATGATGGGCCAGTACAGCATTGCAGTGAATGGCGACCGGTCGGCGACGGACGGAGAGTCGCTTAGAGAAATATTATTATTAACCGAACGAAATAATATTGTGACGCGCGTGGGTGGTGCGCTGTGTGGATCGGAAACGAATAGCGATCGTATATACTGTTGTTATAATATAATAGTGATACCTCCCCTGACAGACACCTCCAAATAGCGGACGTTTTTTTTTTTGGGGGGGGGATCAAACTACAAAAATTGAACCCGCATTGGATATTGGACAAAATGTCAGTGATTGAGATTGCCCGGTATCTAGAGGTTTTACTGTATATGGTATATGATTTACTGTAGAAGTATATATATATATATATATATATATATATATATGCGGATATTTACTTAAGGATGATCCTGTGATAATGCATCGAATATAAGTCCATCTATATCAAAGAGTTTAGAAGATATGGGGGCTATGGGAATTTGAAAATTTTAGGAATTAATATCAATATTTAAAATTTATAAAAATGGTTTAAGTATAATAAATACTAGTTCCAATATCACATATATTTTATATTTTTATAATACCATTTTTAAAGACTAGGTATTATTCTTAGTATAAACATTTTAATAACTAAAAAACTACTCGTTTAAAATTTAAATCAAGTACATCATACAATTTCAAAAAATTATACACTGAATAATTTATAATAAAAAAGTTGAGTTTTCATTTGAAAAACAGAAATTTGTATCGCTAGAGGACTCCTTAAATAGTATCACAAATCCCAAGAATCAAAAATATGGTCTATAAGTATATTTAAAAATTCCGAAAATCAGAATTTCAATAAATCCATTATTAAATGAAAAAATGTTGTGAATCACTCTATATTATTTTGCACCATATATATTATACCCAAAAATGAATGATGGTATACGCGATTTCATATTTTTATAGACTTATAGTTATTATTATTATTTAGACCAGCTTTTTGTATTCTATTTTTTTTATATTGAGTTAGATTTAAATTAAACGCACATACCTAAATAATACGTAATACTATAAAACGAATATGACGTATAATGCGTAGTACCCACCTATAATGTACGGTGATGTCACTGCCTAACCGTTATACATCCGCTACTGTTAATACGACTCTAAAAAATATAATCAGCCTTCAATATTTTTCGCATACACAACACACGTATTTTCAAAATAGATTTAAAACCGAAAAATCACCTATTTCTAAATGCGATTTTGTAAGAACATTATGTACAGAATATGAACACTTTTTTTCTTTAGTAAATAGAACAATTATTATTATTGATCAAAACTAAAATAAAAATAAATGTAAGTCCACCGATCATGAATATTATCATTATTAACAGACATGCATAAATGTGCACTACCAAATATTTCGATAGTTACTTGCAAAATAAATTTTGTACAAGATGTCAAGATATTTACATCAAATTAAATTCAAGTTTCCTAATATTTGATTAAAATTAACATCAATGGAACAAACTTTTATGTAAATAGAGTTTCTATAAATAATAAACTTAGGGAATTGTTATACAAGTTTTAAAACTAGTTATATTAAACAGTATAATGTTAAAGTATAAAGAAAATAAACATAAAACATAAATATTACAAAAGTTGGTATTGAAAAAATATAAATAAGGTTAAATATGGAAAAAAAATAAATCAATTTTTACAGTGACAATAATACTGAGATGACATTACAATATTTTTAATTAGACACATTGAAATGTAGATAAAATGTTATAACAAACACATGAGGAAGATTTTGTTTTCAAGTTTACAACTTTCCATAGCTTAAATAATATTTAATTAAAAAACTATAATACACAGAAAAATTAAAAATAAATAAGAAACCAAACACTACAAAATAAAATGCACAGCTATGTAAACAGCTGTGTGTCCATTGTTTTCTATGGGTGAATGCGTATTATTGTATCGTATCGTTATGGTATACGCGTAGTAATTATTTATTATAATATATTATTTGTGTTGTGATTTTCGCGGGCGTCGACACGATATTTTAACCCCCCAATAATGACCACGATTATTGTTCGCGTGTACTTTTCCACTTTGTTAATTTACGGGGAAAAAAACGAATTTAATCGAATGAAACGAAGACATAAACTATATTAGGTACGTTTATTCTCCAACGTGCGCGTCGTCGTTTGTAAATCAAACACAGCAAAACCTTATTGCCGGCGAAAAGTAGAGCGCACGGTAGCGGCAGAAAGAGTTTCAAGTGTCAAGCGCACGCGTTCCTAAAATGGGGCCAAGGGCTCTTTCTCTCCTCTCCTTCATGCCACCACCACCCTCCCAACACACAACACTCGCCGCAGAGCGCGATGAACACTGCCATTTCAAAGACTGCGGACGATAAGAAGCGCTCTCCTCAATCGAATTATTTACGTAGAAAAACCAAAAAAATATTATAAACCACTCCGGTAACCTGTTCAACTGTGGTTCAGCACGCGCCCAACACGCATATACGTTGTGTGAATATAAGTATAAAATACCGTATTATTATACTTTATAATATTCGTTTTCCCGTGATATTATAATGCGCTTTTACACGAGAAATTTTTGTTTCTACAAAAAAATAATTATACATGCCAGAAATAAATTCACTCTATCGGATAATTTGTCGTTCGAAATTATTTTTCAGTAATTGGTCGGCGCAGCAGACACCATTCGTTCACGCGAATAAAAGAAAATATTTAAGAAAAAATCCATAACTATAACAGTGTTGTAGGTATGATAATCTGCTATTACACCACAAGAATAAAGAATATCGAGTGTATTACTTATTAGTTGTTGGATAGTGTAATTGGTAAAACAATATTGATAATTACTGCTGCAGTAGGTACCTACTTAATATATTGTTCATGTTTTATGGTACATCAATAAAGAATACTTATACTATATATAATATGGACTATAGACTATATAATATGGTCTATTACATAATAGCAAACTATGTGTAGCACAATTCGAACAAATTAAAATGCAATTCTCAAGCAATTACTACAGCTGTATATAGTGCTGCATAATGCATTATATATACTCTAGATAAAGTAAATAATTGTCTAAAATAGAGAAAGTGCCATTAGGATATTATACCTACCTATAATAATGGTATAATTCAATAATTTATTGTTATTGTTTTGACCTATGATCGTTTACCAAATCTAGTTTTTATCAAACAAAAAAAAAAAAAAATAGGTTACCTATAATATCATGTATATAAATATAATTTAACTAATAGTTTTATGCAGCATTGCGTATTGACATTTTGAAGAGAAGAATAAAAGACAATTATAATAATAACAACAATTACAATTGTTAATATTATTAACGTTTATTACAATAATAATTGAAATAATGACAAAAAGTACAAAACTATAGGCCATATCGTTTATACTTTAGATACACTTATAGATTTTAATAACAGGTCATTTAGTATTACATTATGCCAAACTCTATTTAAATTCGTATAATTCAAATTTACTTTATTAAATTATCATATTTTTAGTAAGTACATAATAAGAATAACAAAATTCACATACAGCTATACAAGTTGGTAAACGAAAAAGAAAGTAGAACTAAATATTATATAACTGCTACATATCTTCTGGGGAATTTGATTAAACTAACATTATTATTTATTTAGCGGTGTTTAATATAAATGAAAATAAGTAAACCATCGTTTATATACAGTTGATCTATACCTTTAGAGATCTATGTAAATATTATATTATATTTTTCATTATGTGTTTATACTTTATAATAATATTAAATTTAAATGGTAATTATTAATTAATTGGGTGATTAGTATTATTGTACTGCACTACTGCGCATTATACTTATTACTATATATTGTTTAATTTGTGTAATTTTTAATTATTCATTATATACCTAAATAAAATACAACTTAAAAAAAAAGAAAATAATAATAATTTTTCAGTATAAAATATTAATTTTATGAATCTTATAATTGAATTTACAAAACACATTTAAAAAGCAATCTAATATCACACCTCAGAGCCCAATAAAACATTTAATTCAAGAGTAAATTAAAAACTAATTATTTATTATATATTCGGTTCCTTATATCTACATACGTTTTAAACGAACCAACTTAGTGAATTCCAATTTGGAAAGTAATTATGTACACGGGTTGTTGGTAAATTATATATGTAAGTATTTTATTGATTTAGGAATTTCAACCTTCTACAACAAAAAAGTATATTCAATTACGAATTGTCAATGAGTTTTCGATATCGGTTTAGGTATTTACGATTAAACATTTTACACTCGATTTGAATTTTAATTTTCGCAGCAAATAGGGAGAAGATATATATTTTTGGGCCAGCATGTGCTTATACGCATGTAGAAAAAATACAAGACTCAAAGAACTGCAGTTGTCCATTTGTACGTGAATTTTATATTATACAAAACATTGTTAAGCGTACATATTAAAATCTCTCTCATTACCCAAACTGTCTGAGATAAATACGTGAAAATACGGAATTATGTATAGATTACATTTTGTACAAATTGCATACCGGTAGGTTGTAGGTACCTACATAAATATAGAGATCAAATTATTTCAAAATCATTTCAAAACACATATTACAAATGCATATTAAATAATATTTATATTAAAAGCTTAAGAACAATAATAATATAATAATATATACTAAACGACTATACAAACAAGATAGTTGTGCAATCGATCGAGTTGCTTTCAATATTTTCTGGTCGATCATTACATAACTATTGTGCACCCTACTGATAAATATAGGAAATCCTGATAGTATAGGTATATACCCTGCTGGTGACTCGACTCGCTGGTCGCAAAAAAAAAAATCATTCCGGTACAATATATACAGCTGTGATTTCCTGGAAACTCATTTTCCGTATTTTATGATTAATTATGGATTGACATTGTTGTGAAACGAATAATAAAATATCCTATTGTGTATCAATGATATGGCACTACTGTCTTTTGAAATCTGCGTAAATATTGCTAAAAACACAATAATATTATCGTATTTTAATTAAAACAACTGAGCGGGGATAATTCTTTGCATCGCGGCGTACATCATTATATATTATATCCTCGAAGGCTCAGCACTTGCACACTATGAAATATATAATAAATAACAATATAATATTATATTATAATATATTGTTGATGCATATTGCGCCGAAGGAAATAATGTCGAACCAGCGTTCACGTTCAACGCGCCTCTTTGGAAATACTACCTACAATATGCATTTAAACATGTGTGAATCACACGAATGCAGTTGTTATAATAAAATAATATAATGTACATACGTTTGTATATGGTATTTCATCGCAAAAAAAGAAAAATAATAAACATTGAGAAAATCGCGTACAAAAAACGTAACGCTGCGCCGTTGTTCGCGATGAAAATAATAATAATATATTCAATCAAAAACAAATCGAGTGCCAGTTTCTGTTCGCAGAAAAATGGCTCAGTGACGACGACCCGATGTTTGTATTATTTATAATCATTTATATTGTTTATTATTTGGAGCCCAAACCTTTGTTTTTTTATTATCTACACTCGGACTCGGTATATTATATAATATAAGCCTATACTTGACACTAAAAAGTAATATTAAATTTAGGTATACATGGTGTAACGGAATTACTTGACAAATGAAATAACATTAATTGTTCTAATCAATATTTTATATTGCATAATTTATAGACGCCTGCATTGCAAGTATAGTATTTTAGTATAGTATAACATTTTTTATTTTTATTTCTTAATACTGAAAAAAAAAAACAATTTTAAACAATTCAGAATAACCAACTTTTAGAAAAATGTTGTAAAATTGTTTATTTAAGTGAAGTAATTTATTTTGTTGCGATTCTTTAAGATATCAATATTTTTTTGGAGTAAATTAATTTGAAACTTAATGACTGTTTTCAAAATATTCTTTCAGGGAATTTTTAGACATGAGTAAATTCTAAATTATTTATTATCCATTTAATTTCCACAATTTTTTTCATACGTTTAACTATATAATATTCATTTTTAATTTTTCATTTGTAAGGCCTTTCTATTACGCTCTACAATATATATATATATATTACATAATCTGTTCAGATCACAAACTATAACAACGATATCAATAATTATTATTTGTATGAATAATTATATCTTCAACAATCCGCGGAGACGCGCGATATCAATACCTAATACTATTGTAATTTGTTGGGCGGACCACAAACCAATGACTTTATTCCACATTAATTTTTCCATATTTTTTAAAAACTGTTTTCAAGTGATAATAATATAAAAACATCTTAGTTTACTGTTACGCAAATATTTTATGAACATTTGACTAAAATGTACGTTGTGTTACTATATAATATTTAATACTCGTTTCGTTTACGACACATAGTTAAAATATTAGACGTTTTCAATATCATTCAGACGTAATATAATAATATAGTGTAGTTGTTGCTTTGTTGCAGACTAACAAAGACTTGTGTTACGCTACACATCTTATCGCGTGCAGTTCAAACAGCTGTTCTAACACAGTTGATAAAATATAATGTGTTCAAATGTGTTTAAATTGCAACATCGAAACGATAAATCAATTAATTAAACACAACACGCATACGATATTTCCGATAAAGAATCGGCAAGAACAATGAAAAAACTATTTGTTTTTTTAGCTACAATTATTTATCAAGCGAAGAAGGATAATGATACGAGAAATAATAATTAATAAATTACAAAAAAGGGCATATGAGGTAAAAAATGCAATTATTATTACCTACCCGTTCAATTATACAACGCTGTATAATAGTAGTAAGTTTACAACTGATGTAAACTGTTGAATAATAATAAAATAAGCGTAACTCGTATCTATAATACGACGTGTGTGTGTTGAAACATTGCGTTTTTCGATGTGATTTATAAATTGTATAACAGTGACACGTCAATGTCTCGATGTTCAATAATTTCAAATCACTTGTACAACCTACTACCCATAGGTTTAATATTGGAAAATCATAAAACTGTAAAATAATAACATACAGAACGATATTTACTATATATGATCTTGATATCTGTGTATAACCTTGAAATATTAAAATTACAACACACGTTATTAGTCGCGGTAGTTCATGTAAAAATGTTATTCGTACACTTACATTATACATATGGTGTATACATCTATATAGTACGCTAATAAACTCATTTATTCGTTTATTAAATTTACGCTTATTTCGTGTAGGTATACCATTATTTTGTAACCGATTCGTTTGTCAAAAACCTTTGACGCAGCCTGTAAAATAATATTTTCATAATATTATAACGTCGAATCAAAGACTGCACTTTATTAAAAAAAAAAAAAAAAAACAGTGATATATAACTATTTTTTTTATCGCCGATAAATCTCTGGTATAAAACACTAAAAACGTTGCGCGACGACTGAGCAGCAGCAGCAGCGATTCACGAGGGACACCTATAGGAACATTGAAATATTGTCATGCGAATCGAATATAATAACAATATAAAAGGTACGACGGGTAATAATTGTGCGAATACGGGATGTCGCGGCGCGCGTGAAAGTATTAATATTATTAATATCCAGTGGAAATCCGTTAAAACGGCCGCGTGGAAAACAACGACGCCACAATACGTACAATATATAATAGTGCGTACACGCGGAGAAGACACGGTTGTACAGTCGTACGAAAATTCGTGACAAAGAAGCACACACGATTTCCCGCACCCCCGTGCGCCCGCCGACCGTCGCGCCCCGCCCCATTCGACGGCCACTACGCCGCTCCGGTCGCGGCTTCGCTTCGCACACAGCGCCGTGCACCCCACACGACCATAAAATAATGATAACGATAATGGTACAACACGCGCGCGAGATGCGCTCTGCGACAGTGATATCATCACCTGGCGCACACACGCGCGGGCGCCCGCGACGCCCTTGTAGACCGACTCGGCCGAAACCGGAAGTGGGTGTTCTTCGTTTGCGCCGGTAACGTGCTCGCACGCGTGTGCGTATCGGACGACGAGAGCGACTGGTAATTCATCACAATATTATCTACGCACAAACACACGAGCGCGCGGACGGGGACGTGTTGACCTTGTTCCGCCGCTGGTCGTGCGTGCGCACACGCCGATGTTTATAAAGACGTTTGTGTGTGTGTGTGTGTGTTTAACAATATTGTAAACCGCGTTTATATTTATACATTGCCCGAGAGCAAAGCTTTTTCGTATGTTATCATCGTGTACTCTACGCCTATACGGCTTACCCGTGCTGGAGGAATCCAGAATAATAATAATAATTATCGACGACGGCGTTAAATTTGACCGTTAACCGTATTTGTCGTCGTCGTTGTCGCTACAGCAGACACATTAAACAGTATACAGACATTCGAAAACAAATATTTTTACAAGTACATTAGGTGACGTAAATATACATTTTTGTGGTGTGTAATATTATTACCATCATTGCGGCGTCTAGTATATATGGATACGCGTTGTCTGTTGGTTTTGAATTGTGATCGATCGGACTCGAGCGTAACTGAAAAATTAAATTTCAAAACTTAAAATTAAAACTCAACGTTTCAAGATCGTTCGTCATCCGACAAAACAACCGATGTAGATAATATAATGTACAATACGAACAATTATCACGACCCGCAGACATATTATTATTATTATAACAATCCCGTTTTAAAAATTTTAAACTATTTAGCATAGTGTGCACCTCCTTGTGCGATGTTATTATATAAAAATATTGTTGTTGTGTTCGATACTTCGATAAGAAATAAAACGCACCTACCAGCCATAATATATATAGTGTCCCGGAATATTTGCCCGAAAAAGGTAAAATTACGCTAAACGATTCAAACGAGGCACCTACAGGCGAAACTTGTATAATGTCAATTTACCCAACGAATGTATATTATCTACACAGGCAGTAGGTATATTATATATCATTTTGTGGTAATATTTCAACATGACATCATCAATAGTTACTAATTATAGCAGTATATCACCTATTCACGTGTAATAGTGAACGTAATTGTTTAGCGCACGGCAAAGCACCCATTGCGGCGCAGTATTAACAATTAATATGTTATATATATATATATATTATAGAGTAGTATAGTTTTTTTTTTAGCTAGCTTTTCATTTTAACGCTAAACAGCGTACACATAGACAGACTGACACCGTTACACCCGGCTAAAGCTAAGTTATTTGACTAATATAGGTTCATGTTTAAAACAGTAAAGATATGGAATAAAAAACTAGAGAGACACGATCCATATATAAGTAGTTATAATATACGGAGCGTCCTCGGATGGGTGGTGGGGGGAGATACATGCGGCGGCGAAGTTAAACTAATTCGTTTGCCAAATAAAATGACAACCTATTAAATTAACATTTATACAAAAAAAAAAAAAAAAAAATAATAATATACAAGATATGCATTTATTAATAATATTATTTATTTCTCTACGTCAGGCTGGTTTTTAATATTAGATGCTATATAATATTATACATATAGTGCGTACGATAGTTTATATATAAATGTCTCAACTGTACGTTCCATCAACGAGTCACGAGTGTCTAAACCAATGTTGTTAAATATATTTTGATCTCGATTGATCGTTTACACTATAACACTTGTATATATTTAAGTCGAGTACCTACATTCAAGTATACAGCGTATTATATAATAGGTTTTCGTTTATCGCTATTAAAATTATATATGCAGGACGTATTATATAATGGTGGGTATGATGTTTTTACAGTGTTTTTGCGCAAAGACGTCATCGTTACATACCGTTCGTGCCCTTAGTATGTCTGCATGAACGATATTATAGTCCGGAAAGTTGCAACCGAATCAACTTTTATATTTTGATACGACAATACGTCGGTGCCTATAATAATATTGTTATTTGCAAGCCTTGTAATCTCCACGAAAATATTCTATTTACCAGTAGCTCAAATTAGAGTTATTATTATTATTTTTTTTTTTGAGGAGGAAATGGGCAGATATAAAAAATATTTTTTATCTACCTTTTTTGAAAATATAACAAGTGACACCCTTCTACCCTTCGAATAATTTATATTTTTTTTTAAATATTGTAAACATTATAATTTAAAGCGCAATTAGTTCTTGACGTTTTGTGTACAGAATTGTAAAATTAGTGAAAATATTTCAAAGTTTACTAGGTACTATCCATATTATAATGAACAGAGCTTAAAGTGTAATGTCTAATACAATAATGTTTATTACAATATAAATAATTGAATCATAAATTAATCATCGCATAAAATGTATACAGAAAAATAATATTCAATCTTAGTAAAAAAGGCTCTTAAAAAAAATATATATGGTGTTATATTCAATGAATTAAAGCTTAGAAAAAGAGGGAAATTGCCATTATAAAATGTCAGGAACAACTGTATGCTTGCTTCTTCTCTCTAGATCATATCTATATTATACCATGCTTTCCAAGTTATAAGAACTAAAGATTATCTTGTACACTTCCCCGCCCTCTGGAATTTAGTCACCACTGTAATAATTAGGTATATAAAAACTCAATGTATAAGACATCATATTAATTATTATTAAAAGCCTAATATTGTTTTATTCGTTGTAATTATCAAATTTCACAAAATTATCACACACCAACTTTAAATTAAAATTAAATAACTATACTTTTTTTTCAATTGGGCATTTTTTAATTGATAACTTTTGTGGACTTGTTTTATCAATGACTCAATTATTGCTTTTTCTACTTATACATATCTATTATACCATACATCACAGTATATATATATATATATACATGCATATAATTATATGAACAAATGTCAAAACATACTCACCATTTCGTCGTTATCTGGGCCATACGAATACTGTAGAAGGTTAAATTCAATATTGATCATAGATTTCGTTTTGGAAAGGGAAAAAGGATCGACAGAATGTTCGAATATTCTAACGAATCATTGATACATTAATTACGTATTTATACATTATGTATAAACAAAAGAATTATCATATAATAAATAAAATACTGTTTGTAAAAAGTATTTAGGTGTTATCGAATACTATATATGATAATTAATAAGTATTGACCAATAAGTAATAAATAATAATAGTACCTATACGGCCAAGACAAAAATGCATTCATCGCTTTGCTCAGAATCATTAAAACTAGTTTACTTTCAAGTAAAATAATAAATTTGATAGTAGATACATCCTACTATGAATTAATTATTTTTCTATAGAGTTCACAATAATTATTAGTCACTACGGAATGTCGTAATAATGATGTATGATATTATTATTATCTTATTTATAGTACAATATATTAGGTCAAAAAACCTATAAAATCGTTTAAGATGTCAAGTTTATCATAATAATTATTCGGCATTAATACGTATAAATAAAAACTTTTGCCACACAAGTGTATATAATATCATATTGCAATGGGTGTAGTGTATATTTTAAACATACGGTAAATTGTAAATGCTAAGTAAACACGACAACGGTGGCAAACTCATTTTGTCGTGAAAATCGTTATATAGTCGAAACGTCGTTGGCCTGGTGGTGACTGTTTCCTGCATAACGAACGAACATATATTTAATTATTTTTTCTAAAACCACTTGAATGTAAAGTCTCGCCTTCGAGTGGTTTAAAACTGTTTAAGTTAGTATCTCAAAAATGTTCTGTTATTAATATAATATATATATATATACTTAAACTAAAAAGTCTACATAACATACACTTGATACTCATTCTCCGTTAATTATTAGGAGAAATAACATATTAAATTATTAACGTGCCTAACTGATTTGTCTTGGAAACGAAATTATTAAAAAGTATAAATTTATCCATCCCATTTAATATTTATAACACAACGGTACGACTCGCACGATGACTCTTCACATGTGGTGCGCATTGTACGATGGTTGCACACACATACACACACACACCACCGACGACGACGACGATGGCAGTTTACATGATTCCGGATGAATATTACTGTTCACGCACACGCTGGCCAAACAATGAAATCGTCGCTGTGCCGTCGTCGAAACGTGGGTTAAGTCTATATATGAAGTTTATAATACGATTATTATTACTATTATTATAACGGTAGTCGTTATTAATGCGAATATAATATTATACATAATGTTAAAATGCCACCGCAGTGTGCCGATGATTGGAAAACAACAAGAAATAATCACAGACGTATATAATATAAACGTTCGCAAGGGCGTACACACTGAGCTGAGGGGGGTGGGAGCAATGGTGGGCGGATGACCTTTTTTTGTATATACATATATATATATACTATTTCTCTTTGATGATTTATTTAAAATTAATATTTTTGAAATCAAATGAAATTTTAAAAATAATTTTTATTGTATCAAAATCTGGTCGTTTTTCGAGGTGTGAGGCACTACTGCCCTGCGATTTATCTTAGAAATAATGAATAATATATCCCCAAAGCAAATCCCTGTCTATGCCTCTGAACGTGCACATATATGTATAATATAATAATATATGTATCTGTAGATGAATATAGTTATCGAAAAAAAGAAAACATAATAATAATTGTTTTCCAGTTTGTAATGGCATGACTGCAGCGTGTATCGGTCTTGCAGAAGTCTGGGACAAGTTATATTATTACCTATAATGTTATATTGCAGCTAATCGTATGACGATTTTATAGGCAATGGATTCGACGCGGAAAACGATTGTGTGTGTTGTCGTTTAGTATTATTGCCAGACGATAAAGTAATTTTCGAAAAAAATCATCAATACCTAGAATAATATTATGACGATATCCATTTCTATGTATTATTATGATATTATAATTATAGCTACCTCGTTCCGCTCGGAATCGTTTACTGTCAGATTTCTTTGACTTTATAATATTGCAGCCGTGCAAATATTTTATTTGAGTACGGTGTATTTCAATATAAATTGGCTCAAAGTGAAAAGTGTGGCGCACTAAAATCGTACGCAGAACGCGCGGCACACGCACGAATTAAAGATACACTGCCCAGTGGCGCCAGATCACCCAATTTATCTAAGACAGAGATGTTATTGATTTATTATAATCCGTATATTATTATTTCATAGTGTTTTCCGTTTATATTATATAAATTAATTAGGATTTGTAGAGTCAATATTGTCTTTATTTTTTGTTTATGTTAAAATTATCTTCATTGTATGGTACTTCTTCTTTTTAATTATTTGAAAATTATAGTTGTGTATTTAAATTACACCATGCAAACCAGGATACTTTATATTTCAAAATACCAACTTTTGTCTCCTCACAAGCTTAAACTTCTGGAGACAAATCATTTCTCATATTTATTTAAGCCTTTAGTCTTTGGGACTAATTTCAAAATTTTTTAGTGCTATATTATTTTAATTATTAATATGTAATTAATTTATAATATCATAAAATTACAATAAAATCTAAATCTAGTTGTCATAGTAGAGTCAATGTGGGGTACTTTAGATCCGGAATTTTATGTACAATTTTAATTAAATATAGATAAATAATTACGATAATATACGAATGATTAAAAAAAAAGCTGCTGCTATTAAACAATATGGCCTAGTTACGAGTTAATAATTAATAAATGGTAATCGCTTTTGCTAATAATGAATTTATATCATCATTTTATTAATAATTTAATAATATTAATCAAAAATGGGTAGGTCACAGCTTATATACTTATTAACGATCGGGCCATATCAAGAAGTGTGTTTAAATATTTGTTCAGTTAAAAACTAAAAATACGTAAATGATTGTGCATTGCATTATGTGCGGGTACATTGATTTGCACCTATAATTGTAAAATTAAAAAAGAAAATTGAGAGGATACGGTCGCATAGTGTTTTTTGAATACTTCGCGGCACCACTGCGGCACTGCCTATATATAATCCCAAAAAAAAAAAATAAATATACCCGTATGATACCGCGGTATATACGGAGAAATAACTGTACGTCATAGATTATGTATATTCGTAAAATATTGTCTATCTCATATATAGGTACACACGCGCGGTTGTAATTCAATATCGTCGTCGTCGTCGTCATCATCGGGACTTCACACACACACACTAATACTCATAAATATGTCTTTTTTTTTTTATTAAATTTTACTCCGCACTCGCGCTCGTGTGTGTGTGTGTGAGAGAGAGAGAGAAAGAGAGAGTTTAGAAACCTTGGACGGCACAATAATGAGAATGGCCCGCGAGAGGTTATACTATGTACCTACCTATTATGTAGCGTACCTATATTATAATAGTCGAGCAGAAGAGACGTCGTCACCACTATATCGTCGTATTGTATAGGCATACATAAGAAACCGTCAGCAGACTACGCGTACACAACGGGCAGAGGACAAAAGTTATTATATTTCGGCACGTTCGTTGAGGTATTGTATGGAGAAATATAAACATTATATACTTGTACATACCGCACACAAATTTATTAATGAGATTTTCGAAGAACGCTGGGCGGCGCTGCAGTTATAGCGAAACACCCACGCGGAAAAGCGGCCTTTTAAACGAAAGTAAAAACAAACATAATAATACACAGTGTGTGTGTGTGTGTGTGTGTGCGTGTGTGTACATACACATATCATAATATGAGGTATACGCTTTTCGCAGTGTTTGTGTTTATAATAGTTGACTGTGTGACGCGAGAAGTTTATAATACTGTACCTTTAATCCTTATCTTATATATAAAATTCTTCGGTCACAGTGTTTGTTATTGAATTCCTCCGAAACGGTTTGGCCGATTTTCATGAATTTTTTTGTGTATATTTGATTAGTCTGAGAACAGGTCATAGGCTATTTTTCAAACCAAAATTCGCATTTCAAAGAAGTACTCACACAAGGATTTTGAGATTCTCGACGGAAATCGAAAATTATTTTTGTTTATTAATGGTTACCATTGGCTACAACTTGCATATTATAATAGTAATAGTAGAAATAAATTATAGAAATTAGTATTTTATTTTTTATTTATAAAATATAATTGCCATTGGTTAATTGGGAAAATGTGGTACACGTATGCATCAAATCGTAGCGTTTACGTACTCAAAATAATAAATTATACCTCAAATTATATCATATGAGAGTTGAATATACATTGTCATTTTTTTAAGGACAAATTTAAGATTGCCATTGATTAAAGTTAATACATCTGTATATATATAAATGAAAATTTGTCTGTATCTCCTTTATGCACGTTTACACTATTCATCCGATCTCCGTGAAACTTTTGGAAGTTGTTGAGTATACTCCCACGAAGGTTTCTGACATCCTATTCTATATATATATATAAATTAATGTATGTCTGTCTATCTATCCTTTATGCATGCCCAAACCGTTCAACCGATTGCGATTAAATTTGGGACAGAGTCTATCTTAGACCTCTGGGAAAAAGATAGACTAATTAAAAAAGGTAGAGGTCCAACCCCAAGAGGTGCTCACACAGGGATTTTAAGATTTACGATGGAAATATTTGTTTATAATTGGTTGCTATCGGTAACCATGGTCGTTATTGGTTTGTATAATCTCTGTTTATTTATAAGGTTGTCAATGGTTTCATATTTTATAACTATTATAATTAGTAAGAATATATCATATACACATTTGTGCAAATAAATTTATAGAAAAAAACAAATCTTTGAAACGGGCAACCGTTGTAATGTTTTTCATGTAGCTACCTAATTCTGATTTCACTCACTTGTGCACCTCGTGGATAGTCTACCTCATAATTTACTGCTCGCATATTATCCGTGATCTAATGCAATTGATTGCTTACCTAGGTGGTTTAGATGCACGTAAATCACTTCAGGTTAATCTCAAATTAATATTTGGCTCAGGCAACGCTGAACAGGACAGCTAGTATAATAATAATAATAACATGTTAGCTTATTAAAGCCATTTAACGCCCGAAAACGAATGATTTTCGATTTAATAATAATAATATAATATTCATTGTATTTAAAGGAACATAATATACAAATAAGTTTAAAATTAATTTTTTAAATGATTGTCTCCAAAAGCCTAAGCTTGTAGATGAGACAACAGATCTTATTTAGTAGGCGAGATTATACAAAGTTTACGATAATTATATTAATATTTATATTTGATCAAATAACTATAGTAATAATAATAATAGAATAATGTTTGAATACAGTGCAATAGATAGATTTTTTACATACAAGTTTTTATCTTATACTTAATACAAACTTTTTGGAATGATCATTGTTATGAAAGTGCTTAATGGGAATATCATATAGCATGCGTACATTTATATTTATACTAAAAGGATCTCTTTTACCAAATTCAGTATTATATTTATATATTTTAAATACAATGTTTATTTTTTTGACGAGTAGAATAATTTTTTTATCTATAAATAATATTATGAATACAATATTAAGGTGCTGATGTGAGCGTGATGACCATCTACGTAACATTTTTGGAGGTAATAAACTATACGCACTCCTCTGTCCCAAAAGCGATCACGAAAAAAAGGTGAAAACAAAACAAAAAAAAAACCACAAAAAATACTTTCCTCGCAGTTCAGAGTGAATTTCAAATTATTACAAAATAAAAACCGACTCATTATTATAATATTTTGTTATTTTACCGTCGGTTTTTTACGAATTTAAAAATCAACATTATTGTTACGCGCGCGTTATTGTTTATTTCTGTCAGGAGTCACACTATGCCACGATCAAACCGTTATCGAAGTTATTTTGTAATTAATTCAAACGGTATTGTTTGTTTTTTGAATTTCATAACTTTGTCAGTGCATATCGAATGGTTTTTTTTATTAAACTTACTGTAATCGTATTTTATTGATTTTCATGCTATTCGACACGGGCGATTGATTCGGGACTTACAAATTAACAACTACTGATTTTAAATAAAGCGATTCTTGTCATCTAAAGTTTAATAATGTAAGTGGCTTGAAATTTCATTAATACTTATTTTATTAGCTAAATGAGGGACACCGTTTTAAAAATATATTATTCATTACGAAATCATGATAATTATAGAATCGTAATTATTATACAATAACAAAAAAAAACCAGTGACTCGCTCTGCTCTAGATTTATGCCTACAAGCACAATGGTTTCGAGTGTACCTTGTCTTATGTAGATACCTATATAATAAATGTGATAAATTTGAATTCAACAATAAATATACAAACAAAAAATAATTTTGAGCGAAAAAGACCTGTAGACTTGCATCTGTTTCAAATTATAGTTTATGTTATATTATTATAATAAGTATTTTTTGAATCAGTAAGTTGAACGAATTTTTAAAAAATATATTGCATATCAGCTAAACAATATCGACGTATTAACCATAAAATGGTGTAAAACATTTTATACCAGTTTCTGTAGTATAAAAAGTTAATAATTAGTCAAAATAATAATTTATTGTAATAGTTTCAAGTCAGTTAATATTTTTCGATTTACAAAAACTAACTAATACTGATTGAACAACAGTTATTTTACGTTTGAATATCCAATTTCGTTAACATTTATGCTTTACAGCAATTTCACATACCATCAAATTATCAACCAGAAAGCATCTCCTGCAAAATTGAAGATTGAAGCAAATTTAACCACTTTAGGCACAAAATACGCGTGTTTAGACATCATGTGATGAGTCTGACCGACGACGTGGTGCAGTGTGGCTATTGATAATTTTCGCAGATTGAAAATAAACTGATGGCGGATATTGTATTTTGCTATATCGAATAGGCAGCAATACGTGTGCATTATTACTACCCTTCCTCCACAAAGTCTAGATCAAATTATCAACCAGAAAGCATCTCCTGCAAAATTGACGATTGAAGCAAATTGACTGCTGTGCACCTACAAAACATGACGGTACACGTGAACATATTTATTTGAAAAACACCAGATCATTGCAAAATCAATACATTCGGCTCTGAATCTAATACCGTGTACGAGATATGAATTTACATCTATAATAATATAATATTATGCGACTTTATACGATGAACGAATATTTGTCAATTTTAAAATGTCATATATACCTCCATTTATAGTCATATATAGTATACTTAGTCGTAAATAAAATATTTAGTCAACTATATATATATGTGTGTGTGTGTAAGTGATATTGCGTATGCAATATTATATACGCGTGTTTAAACAGCACTGATGATTGCGGTGCAATGTGGTGGCTATTGATCATTTTCGCAGATTAAAAATAAACTGATGGCGGATATTGTATTTTGCTATACCGAATAGGCAATACGTGTGCATTATAATATACCGAGGGTCAATGTTTACCGTATACGGTAATAATATTATCTAAACATATTTGCTTTGTTACGCGCACGGAAAATTAATTTTTTTTTATTTTATAATTACGATTTACAATTATTTATCAGTCAGCGAATGCAAACAATATGGGCACCTACCTTCATAGGTAATGTTTGTTTTATGATTTAAATTTTATTTGTTGTTATTATTATAATTATCATTTATCCAGGTGTCATCATCGTTTATTTAATAATAAATAACGAGTGGGAGATAACTCTGCAGTTTTAAATATTGTACCTACAATTATTTAACAATTTAAAAACATTTAACTAAAGTCTAAAGTGTTAAGGTTAGGTTTATGTATTATGGCAGTAACAGATATTTATAGTGCATAATAATATGTACTTCTGTTAAGTGTGCCTGTATTATTGCTCATATTACCATATTATATACACATATTATATTATAACCAATATTATTTGTCTAGTATTGTTTAAACAAGTATTTAAACATCACAATTGGATTAAAAAAAAATTATATTTCTAAAGCAAGCATTTGATGTTAAGGCACAATTAAAAAAAAAGTAATAAATGGTAGCCACACAGAAAGCGATAAAAAAAAGAAAAAAAAACATCAGCTACCTATTGTAATTGAATAAAAACAATAATGTAATGAATTGTGAGAAATAAATAAAAAAGAAACACTGTTGCTGGTAACTATAAAACTGCACTCCATTATGTGACACGCCTCTTGGTCTTAACGATTTTTAACTTCTTCGGAATGTTAAAAAATTAAAGTAGTCCTTTATCACACTTTGTTTTACGTTATTTGTTTTCAAAAGAATATTTAAACAATAAACATTTTCTTCGGATGTTTGTTTAATTTTTAAAAACATTATTATCATAAATGCATATTTGTAAACAATAATAATAATAATAATTGATTTAATTAAAACGATAAGTCTTATATAAAGTATATAATAATAATTTAAAATACTCTGATATACTAATAATATACTATATTATTGTACACTATGATCCAGCGCGAACACGCACGAAATAAGGATAATTCAGCAAAATATAAACTATGTAATTTCATTGAAAATCAAATAAAAACATTTGACATTGACCAAAAAAAAAAAAAATAATAAAAACGGCCAACTGTATTATACTATCATAATTATCATAATGTATAAGACTACCTATAAAATAGGTATAGTTCGGGTGGCTTGATAGCGATGAACGAGTTGTTTACAAGCGAACCAGTTGATCCGCATATTTCAACAGATAGTATAATTCTATATAATATAATAAATAATATTTTACAGAATAAAGATAACATAATACATTGATCGATCAAAATAATGATTTGTCAATATAAGTATTCACAAAATTGCTCACCCCTATATTTTAATTTACTAATGAATTTATTTAAATTTTGATTTTTAGAATTTTTAAATATAATATATTTAAAGATCGTATTTTTAAATTCTTGAGATTTTTTCGTACTATTTAAGGAATGTCATGTGATGATACAAACTTCTGTTCTTCAAATGAGCACCTTCCCCCCTCCCCTGTTTACTATGAATTATTTAGTGAATAATTTTTTTAAACCAATCTTTTTCAATATTAAAACTAGTAGTTTTTCAGATATTCAAATGTTTATACCAAGGATAAAAAGTTCTTAAAAATTGTTTTACAAAAATATAAGATACATATTATTGGGGATCTAGTGTTTATTATACATGGACCATCATGCATTTACAAATTATAAATGACGACAGTGGAATATTAATTACTAAAATGATTTAATCACCGTAGCCCCTCATATTTTCCAAACTCATTATTATGGACCTATTATCCTATTATAGTACTGCACAATGTTAAATTACTCGAAAACTACTCGAAATTAGATTTTGACACGTCAACATTTTCAGAAAAATTATCCGCTAAATAATTTATAGTAGAAAAGGGAGGCCGGGCTCTCGTTTAAAAAACAAAAGTTTGCATCTCTACAGGACATTCCTTAAGTATAGTAGATACGCGTGCCAAATCCCAAGAATATTAAGACACAGTAATTATAGGTAGGTATGTATTTGAAAATCCTCAAAGTCAGATTTCGAATAACTGCGCATATTATTGAGAAGAGGAGGGGAAATGAATGATCGTGCTCGGGGAATCATCCTGTATAATATAATATACAGTCGTCAGTCGTCGGATCAGACTATACGGTGTGCCTATAATACGTTTAATAATAATGTCATCCTGCTGCAGGACCGACGATGATGAAACTAAACAGCAGTTTGTTCTGACGACGACGTCGGTAGAACGTGTACACGGTGCCTATACAGACGGGTCGTATAGTAGTAGTCGTTATAATAATAATAATAATAATAATAAAAAGCCAACAGCGGACTGCAATGCGAAGGAAAAACACTGATGCGCGTATTATTTTATTTTTATATATGTTACACACAAGCAGCGCGCGTGTGTTTGTGTGCCCACACGGTGTAAGTGTTGGCGGCATTACAGAAAGAGGAGGAGGAGGAGGAGGAGGAGAACGAGCACGGTGAAAAGAAAAAAGTAATAAGATAATGATAATAAAAAAAAAAAAAAAAAACTGAGCTAAACGAACCGAATACCGACATATACGCCTATATACCTTGGTACCTATATAGCCGCAACAGACGGCGGTGGTGACCCTCGGGATATTGAATTGAACCTGCAGCAATGGCCGATAAACCTTCAAATAGACGCACAGGTACATATATAAACTAATATAATATTATGTATATCTTGCTACTACCTCGTTTAATTATTTTGCACTTCGGTGTACGAGAATAATAGGCATAATAGGCAGTTAATCTAGAAATCCGTCGGTTTTGCAAAAAAGGAGCTAGAACATATTATATTATAATATTTTAAAGTTATTCGTACCGTTACACGTACCTATATAATTGAAATCAACACTATAATATTATTTCAGTGGCGGATTTACAGAGGTATTGGATCCCTCACTCTACGACACTTCATAATATACACGGTTATTTATACATATGTCTATTTAAAATATTTAAAAAAGCCACCTGCCGTAAATTCACACGTATACTGAATATATATGTTTAAATAATTATATAATTATACTGAAATAGGACCCCTCTAAAATGTTGAAAATCCGGCACTGAATATTATAATATAATATATAGGTAAACGGGAAATCAACACGAAACCTATAATTCTTGCAGCAGTAAGTAGGTATCCGCGTTACTATATTATTTAATTTGGTTTGCCGATATGCATATTATTATAATTTTATTTTCAATCTAAATCGGGCCCGATTAATAATTTTTTTCATTTCATCAATTCATTAATATATATTATATTATATTCATTACATAACTACGTATCAAAAAACAAAAATATACTTTTACAATATTGTTTTTTTATCGTATATATACTCGGTGAAAAAACTGTTGAGTAGTTTCAATGTTTTTCAACCGATGTTATTATACCTATATTATATAGGTATATATTACATTATAATATATTAGCCGTTTATAAAAAGCGGTTTTATATCACGATTTTAAATCATGTCCCACGCGCATACCTAGATACATATAATATTATACATTCGTGTCCGTCGTGGAGACTATTCAATTTCACACAATTCTAATAATATAATACACAATTGGACCTCAAACTCGAAAATATATTGTGATTACCCATTCGAAAAAAAAAATGATTGGAGTTCGCGTATATGAATATTGAATATATTACATAACAATGTGCCGTGGTTGTTTACAAAGACAGAATATTATATGTGACGTATATATTTATAAGTGTATTCGGTTTCAGCGTATGTGTTTTACTAAACATACTGCAATAAATTATAATATATATATATATATATGGTACAGAGTTAGAATAACAAACAATAATCATTTCGGTTTAGATGAAAAGGTTTCTATAGTAGGTGTATAATATACTATTTATTCATTGAAGCCGTTTAATATTAACAAAAAAAACTAGAAAAATGTACCAATTGCAGAAATTATTCTACTTTTGACGATATTTTATTACACGCAAGCAACAATGGCGTTGATGTAATAATAATAATATGAAGTGCAACACGGCTATATTATAATCATATACTTTCTACATATTATTAAAATGTTAATATATCAATACTTTATGAAATTAGTGAATTAGTCGTACGTTTGAATTTTAAACGAACAATATTATATTATATTATATAAATCAATATCAATGGATTTGTATGAGCGTATAACTACTAAATATAATATAACCAATATATCACGAATACTGATTCATCACGAGAAAACCTCTAGTTAAACGTCAAACGATTTCCATAAAGACTCTCGACCTACGGCTGCTATTACAGTGCACACAGAAAGTATCGAGCAAAATATTCATAAAACGACCGCATAATTCATATAGGTGGGTTTAAATAATTAAGGGTAAAAGGGGTTGTGTGAAACACCGTTAACATAATTTGCATTATCTATGCAAAATCACGGTTTCCCGAGCAAACCATATTGAAATACGACGTTATTCGCTATACATTTTACAACGTGTAGAAATGATTTTATCATATAAACTCACTGGTTTCTGGTGGACATGTACGACTGTTTTATCAACACGAAATACCATAGAGTAATTATATATTTATATTATATTGACGACGGTTACTTTATATCCAATTTATTTTTATTTTTAATTTTATGTACGCCTTCAATGGGTAATTGAGAGTAAAAAAAAAATCAAGTTAAATTTTGTTATCAATAATATTATTATAATAGCAGTTAGCCATATTATCGACAATATGATAAGGCAAATAATATTGGACATGTTCGGAAACTTTCACTTTTCACAAAATAGTTCAAAATGTAATTACCTAATTGTAATTGTAATTCCTACTGTATTATAAAAGTACGTACGGGATTAATAATAGGTTTACGTTTTTATAACTTCGTATTATAAAAATTGTCGACGCAATTTAAATCGTCTTCCCTTGCACACATTTCATTTTTTTTTTTTAATAAATACGCAGCAGTTTATAATACAGTTTCTATATTTTAGTAACATTGTTAATTATTGCCGGTTTATATAGGTCTACTGAAAAGATACGTATCAGAGACATTTGGCAAGTATATACACGCGAAAACAAAAGTACCTACCAATAAAAATATTTTAAATAATAAAAAAATAAGCTTAAAAAAACAAAAAAAAAAAATACTTTCACCGATATCTACTTCATGACCCCGTCGTTAATACACCGCCGCCGTAGATCGACGATAATGGGCCGTTTTCACTCATGCAAACTATAATATTATGTTCACTGCGGAACCGTGACACACATTGATTTGTTTTATTCAGAAGAAATAATCGACTTTGGTTTTACCAAAATATAAAATAATACTAATCGGTCGGAAATTGGTGCCGAGAACTGAGTGAATAATAATAATAATAATATATAATGGAATATGAAAAAAAATGTAACGCGTAGAATAATATATACCACGTTGGACGGTGTTTGTTATTATTATTGCATTTTAATCGACGAAAAAGACCTTGACCGGTTTCAATGGTAGATGATAGTTTTCGTAACTTAACAACTAGGTAGTATAGTTATTTATGCATAATACTATATACCTGTACGCGGTACGTCACCGTCAACTAAACACATGATGATAATATTGATAATAATAATAACAATAACAATAATAATAATAATAATAATGATAATTTAAAATCAACGTTATTATTATTATTTACTATTACCTAAATTATTATGCTGTTTAGTCGTTACAATTATTACAATATCTTCTTGTTTGAATAAAGCGATGAACCGCCGCCGCCACTATACGAGTCATGTTTTTTCGCAGATTATTAAAACAAGTCGTAGACGTGTTACACAACAATTAGGTATTTAGGTGTATTCTTCTCAATTAATATCTGCTGAGCCGTTCAGTTCAAATCGGATTACATTCCGTGTGTGTGTGTGTATGTGTGCGTGTATGCGTTATGCAATTGAAACGAGGCCAATTCTTTGTGACGGTAACTAATGTGATTTAATTAGTTCGTCGGCGAATACTAAAAGATAAAAAATGATTTGTATGTTTTTCTTTGTCGTCGATTATACGGTGTATAAAACAGCACTTATACAAATTGAGTTTACATTTCGTTAAATTCAAACCACCCCGTTCATTCTCCGCCGTCCGATAAGTTTTGAATTCGAAAATATATGTTTACATAGTACACTGCAGTTGGATTTTTTGTCCGACTAAAAATATATTAAGTGTATAAGTATATTATATATTATGCATTACCCGCATAATATAATAATAAACAAAATGTTGAGCATCGCGATCGTCGTCTACGAATATTTAGGTCAAGGATTTTGGTGAATTTTTTTCATTCGATCATAATCGTAGTGCAATATGAAAGAGTTTACTCAAAACATAAGAATAATATTATATATGAATTCATAGAGCCTCATAATAATATAAATATATAATATACAACATGGCTTTCGTTTCTATTTTATCTAAAAATTGTAATTTCGTATATTTTATGGACCCGAGTTTGAAAAGTTTTTACATATTAATAGAGAATTTTATTCATTCGAAAGTAATTGCAGCGCATTGTTCCGAAGGTTTAATATCGCTTTGATACCGCACAGAGTAGTCACAAGAACAAAAATACAATTATTGTACACGGTTGATGCATTATTTTTAATTTAATAAACTGACCTATTTATTACGAACTGAGAAAACGTCTTTATTCAGTAAATATAATTATCGTGCTGTTATATAATATAATAATATTATAGTTGAGTTGTTGTTCGGTTCTCTTTTCATAATGTTTAAATATTTGTTTTAAATTAAAATGTTGAATTAAGTATTTATTTAGTATAAATCATAATATAATATAACTTATACGAATTTATAAAACGTGTATTTTATACACAGCAGCATATGTAAATCTATATGCGTATAAATAATATATACATCATACATGCACATAATAAATTAATCTAATGTATTTCATATTTACATGAAACGTATTCATTACTGCGCTTTTAATTCGAGAAGTCGAGAATTACAGTGCAGCAGGGATGTGTAAATAATACAGACCTGTTTTTTTTTTTACATAAATAATACTAAAATAAAACAACGGAATGAAAATAAATTCAATTTCCAAGCAATTTATTTATCTAACATTCTTCAAATGTATAATTAAAAATTCCAACTGGCTGTTCATATTATGCAGGAGTTTTTTTTCTTCATGAAATTACAACAAACAGTATAATTAATAAACTATATGGACTATATTATAATATAGTAATAACTTGAACATTATACCATAATTTTCGAGATTCAATTTATCGCAGAAAAGATTTACTGCAGTAGGTAATTTGTATTTTTTATTCACATTTGTGCAGCAGAATTTCTAATAATTTAAAAATGTATTTCAGTGGACTGTGCAGTGCAGTATATAATTTTGAACAACATAATCAAACTGTAATGAGTTTGAATTTATTGAAGTTTCAACTCAGTGTTCGGGGAACGTTCAAAAAAATTATTTTTTTTACGATGATAACGTTCGAGTAGCAAACTTCTTCGGTAAGACACAAACTAATAACTATATCCCCCCTCATATTGAAGTTAATTATGTCGCCACCGTAATATACAATTTTACAATCAGTTTAAACTCTGGTTGCTGGAAAACGATAAATACGCATTTAGTCCGACGTTTTCGGTCGCCAAAAAAAAAAAAAACCAACAATATAATAATATTATAACCTTGCTGTTCTCTGAAGGTGAAAGACTGCAAATTGTAACGTTTGTTTATTATATTATATGAGGAGGGTGAATCGAGTTGAAACAGGCGAAGACTGCAGATTTGTCAATACAATGTTGAGAAATGTATTTAATAATTATCATTCATTTTTCAACGGGGCAAAAATAACAAATTAAAAAAAAAAAAAAAACACTTTAAAATCCCAAACGAGACGCGAACTTTTTTAGGTTTGTTATATAGTATAATACACTTATATAGCTGTACCATGATGGTTTTGAGAGGTGAAAACTTTTGTTCGGAATATAAAACATAGTATATCCGCCTATATAACGTTTACCAGGTACCTCTACACGTAAATAATATAACGCGCACATAATATTATACACGCGTATAATTTAGTATGAATAAGTACTGCTTTGACGAAATAATATTAGTGATGCTTTCACCGACGGATACCTACCTATTATGTATATAATAATAACACGTAGGTACATACCTATATGTAATATTATATTATATTATGTTTTACTAAAAAGTAAATTAATTTCTCGGTCGATCCACGGCAGTATTATATTTATGTATTACCGTATAACGGGTACCTAGTACAATATCGTGGCATACACGAGAGGTGCGCACCTCTAATAATTGAACATTAAATTAATTAACAAATTGGCATGTACAAGCGCATGCGCGGAAACCCGCTACCGCTGCAGCAACCGCCGCCACCCAATATAGCCGGCGGTGCAGTGTGCAGTGTGCACTGTCAATGTCTACAAATTGATTGACTCGCTGTGTTCGTTCTCATTTTGTTTTGTTTTTTTTTTTTTCATTTTTTATGTTTACTATAATAACGATCTCGATACGATAGAAGAACAAAAGCGAGCAGAATTCTCGAAATGAGCCTCCCTCCATATGTATTATGCATTATAATACACGTAGCGGCTATTACCTATACAGGGCTTTAAAAAAAAAAAATATTTCATCGAACACGCGGATGTCGCACTGACAGCGACGATTTCGCCCCAGTGGCGTGTATTTTGAGAGTTCATCTCGCATGAGAGGGATGGGAACAATATAAGCCTAATTTCTTTTCTTTTCCGTACGGCGACCATCGTATCTGCGCAGACTCATCTACTCCCGCGCACGGTTGTCTGTTGAGGGCTAATAATTGAAATTACTGCTCGAATTAATTCGTGTCAAAGTCATATATTATAATCAAATGCTATATTATAAAATTAAATATTATATTACGTTTATGTTTACGCACGAAATGTTGAGTAAAATAAAATTATCGAAGTATAAATAGGTGGGCATCTAATTATGTAAGGTGAGATAAAAAGCTACCGCGGGGATTGTCCGCGTCAATCACACTAACCCTCCACTCACGCCACTTTCGAATACACCATTTCAGGGTTTTTCGCTATTATATATAAGGTGATTTCTTAACAAGCTCACTTTATTTTTAATTTTAAATTATTCAGCAGACATTTTTTTGGGGGGAAATCTTGATGTATCTAAATCAAAACTCAAACGAGTAGTTTTTGAATTGTATAACTCTGTGTACCGGATAATATGTTTATGGTAATTGGTTAAATAGATACGAGGGCTGAAATGATTTAAAAATAGTAGCAATTGCTTTTGATCTATCAAAATAAATAATTTGTAAAAATTGTTCAAGTACAATAAATACTAGGTATATCTAATTAAATATAGTTTTTATATTTTTGTAAAACCATTTTTAATAATTATTATTTTTAGAATAAACATTTTATCTACTCAGAAACTATTTATTAACATTTTGATTTAGATACATCTAAATGTTCAATAAAATCATCCGCCAAATAATTTTTGGTAAAAAAGGGCGGTTCTCATTTGAAAAATAGAATTTTGTATCGTCTCAGGACACACTTTAAGTAGTACAAAATATATCAGGAATTTGAAAATATGGTCTTTATAGATACTCGTAGGTATATTTAAAAATTATAAAAATCAGAATTTGAATGATCATAATTATAAAGTGAAAAATGGGGTTGAGCGTGATTAAAAAAATCACCTTTCATACCGAGAATCATCGACGTCATTTTCTAAACGGATCATAAATGTAATATATCATATTTATTATTACATAAACAGACCAAACCGAGCGGAGTAAATGGATTGAAGAACACTGCGGTCGACGACGCTGAACCGCGACCGTATTCTATATAATATAATATTATATTATACGCTAACCATATTTTTTCATATTATTCAGGGTTTTTTATTTCGAATTTCGTTCCGTGTACAGTCAAAGGAGATCATATTTTCGCCGTATAGCACGCGATCACGAAAAATGCCCTACATTTGATTACTACAAGGTCGTCGAATTCTTGTTTTAGATTACGATGTTGTTATTATATGCGGCGTGCCAACATGTATAACATAATATTTTTCATCTATAAATGCGTACAACGGAATTCCGGAAAAGTGTGTATATGTGATACACACACTTACTTTTGATGTAATATTTTTTTTTTCAAACATTCGTTCGGAGAATCAATATTTTATACTCGTTATATAAGATTATTGAACATCGTCGGTTTGAATGTAAAAAATTCGGAATTTTCTCTGTGCAGAGTAAACAAGGTTCATCTTACAAATTATTTATTATTGTAAACGAAAAATATACTATACTTTTTTTTTTAAATCGAGGTAGGTATAATATTTTTGTAAGTATAGTATGTTTAATTTTAAAAACGATAACTTTTGTGAATCAAACTTCATTATTAATATTATAATATATTTTAACGAAATTATTAAGATTTACTTGAACCTATATACCACTGGGTATCAGCGTTTTTTATAAGCGGACATTTTTATATTCTCGTATTCGAAAGTCAGTAATACATAGCAATGGGAAGTAGGAAGTATGAACCAATAATGGGTACCGTTTTACAAAAAACACAAATTAATTAAAAAATAAAAACAGTTTAAAAAATACTCGCATCAATATAACAAATTGATAGAAAAATCATCAAGAGGTAGTTTGTATAAGAATAACTATTAAAATTTGATATATTATTTAACTATTATATTATTATTCTTATATATGACGACATCAAACAATAAGTTGTTAAGTGCCTGTATCTGTAACGAGATACAAAAATAAATACATAATATACGTTACAATATATTTTAATATTTTATTATTTTATTTTTAGAAAGGAAGTTATTTAACTTATTGCGTATTAAAAGTGTACTGTGCGTTAAAATCGAGAGAAAGCGTGCGGCAGCGGTACGCATCACATGACCATGACAATGTTTATAAATTTGTAATTTTCTACTGCGCGCCAGCCTTTACTGTGTACAATGTACGTGCGTACCTAAGTATCATTGTTATTATTGTCATTACTACTATCAATAATATTTCAAATCGGCCAAACACGAGATGTATTCGGAGACCATCGCATCTAATAATGTATGTTTCTATATATAATATTACGTTTGGTAGTATCGTTGAGTATGGATTGTAAAAAACCAAATAAAAACGATGGTATCTAGACACCAATTTTCTTGTTGATCGACACTACACAGCCATTGCATATATATATATATATATATATATCAATAATTAATTGCTATAAAGAAATAATATAGATCTTTTGACCTTTAGCATCATGCGGGTTGTGTTCTGTATACAAAGTGTAATATAGAATATTTATATGTTGTTTACATTATATAATTCTAAAAACTACAATGTTCAATTATCGAACAATAAATGGGTAATAAAAATTACCATTATTGAGCTGAACAAATAAAAACTAAAGATTACGTTTCATGTTTGAAAAAATTATTCAAATTATAAACATATTATTATTAAACGCCATTGTACAGATGGATAGAGCAGAACATGGTATTAAAAGTGAAATTTAAAACAGCAATAATAACTTTTAAAATGGATTATTACACAATAATAATTTATTAATGAATTCGTGGATACTCATTTTTATAAAAACCATGTTGTACCTACCCTGTAGTAAATACAAAAAGGTTTTATTTCTAATACCATACAAAACTATGTCATATTGATGTGTGTATACCTAGTGCCTACCATGATTAATTTAGTCTGTATCGTCGAAACCGGAGAAACGAAAAATAAATGTATTTTATCAACATTAAAAAGTCATCTATCAAATAAAAACACTGAATAATTTGACTACAACAAATAAAGACAAATTGAATCCATAATATGTGAATGAACTTATTTACCATAAGCAAATGAATATGACTGTCTAGTTATTTATATTTTATAGAGAAACTCCCACACGACTTATAAGTGTACACACAGGTTCATTACTGATACAATATATTCAATCGTTTTTAGATTTTTTAACCGAACAGATGAAAATCATAATGGCGCATGAGAAAAATATAAAAATATAAATTAAAAATTATATAACGATAATAATAATTAAACAAATTGTATCACATAGAATTTATCTAATAAAAATTAACTAGTTTTCAATACAATGTTCTTGTACCTACATTTAATGTTTATACAGCAGCAAATTGTGTTATGGTTACCTAATTCAAATTGTTTGGCACATACAATTACGTAGCGCCCCATATCAACCATATAATTAATAGGATTTACATACTATAAATACAGAATAAATTAAATTTACTCGTAATCAATCTCTTTTGTATTAAAAAAAGATAATAAATACCTATAAATATATTAACGCCATACTATAATATTTATAAACATATTATATATATTTGTATACATTTGTATTTGATAAATGATAATTAATGACTTATTAAGTTTTAATTAGATATTTTAAACATAATGTGTTTAAAGTTAAATGTCAAGTATAATAATTAACATTTTATATAATATATTGATATGTTTACTAATTGTGCAGAACATTTGGCCCAGTAACAAAGGCTGTAATTAATATTATATTAAACAATGTACAGATATATACATAATATTATGTATATATACTTTATATAAATTATAATCTATTTCAGTAGTATATATTATATGTTTATGGAAATTTTAATTAATTTTGACTGGGAATTATATTCTAATTACTTTTAAAAGCAAATCAAAGGATAACTTAAAAGCAATCAGATAGCAAATATAACATCGGGTATTTTCATAGTAAACTACTAAACTAAATGGTGAATTTTATGGTTTCAATTAATATATGTAAAATGCATTAACAATTCCAATATTAAATCTACACTGTAATTGTTTAATATATACACAGCAGCGTTGACAATTTTTAATGTATAATATTATCAATATTTACTGAAACGATATACACATAATATAATCTGTATTTGATAAAAACACAAAGGATAAAAAATTATTTATACTTCTGAATGCCATACATTGCCCTCAGGTATAGCAAAAATTAGTGAAATAAGTAGATATGTACCTACCTAGTTTTCAGAGCTGTGTAATAATTTTTTTAGATGGTAACTATTGGAAGGTAAAAAGAAAAGTGTTTAGCAAAAATTATTTACGTGCATTCTGCAGGCTAAAACACGTGTATATATAGTTTATTATGTGATATAATATGGACATAATTTAAAAGAAATTCCTAACTGGTTTTCAGATAATGGATCAACCTTTTTCGAAAATTCTGACAGCCCTGCAGACTAACCAGTGAAAATCGCATTTCGTATATATGAATGAAATACCACCGTTTACAAAATAAACTATTATAATAAGGGTGGTTACTAACACACACACAAATTATTATTATTATATATATATAAATTTTTTTTTTTCATAAGTAAATGATTTTCACAGTTTCACCTGTTGACATTGTTCACAACAGGTGTCGCGACTGAACAATAGTAGACCTTGGGCTACTAAATTCCAATCAACTTATTTTTTAGTATGTATATATATGTACTTATCCACTTCTTTATATCCTATTCAAACAATAATAAGATAGGTATCCTGTGAGTTAATATACCAATATAGGTATATTGGATGATAGAGAATAAAAAACGCTTATATATTACAGTTGTATTTAATACTTTAATATAAGTTCGGGACTTTTTAAATTTGCATGTTTTTATGCAATAGTTTCAAACTCTTTAGTAGTTATTATTATAATACTATGATACAGCTTAAGTCATAATCATGAAATTCTATAATACAAGATTAATAATTTAACTTCCATTTCAATATTGAACACATAACCAAATCTAAGATTATATTTATTTTTATTTATTTAATATTTCAATTAATGTTGGTTAATATAAGTTGGTTGTTTCTTCATTTCGAGTACCTAATTAGTTGTGTATGTATGCGTTCCATTATAATGAGATAATACTGCAAATTATATTAATTTTATCATAAATCACGGAATAAATTCAAATTATAAGAACTGAGAAGACGTAATAATAATAAATGGTTGCTTCGCGTATTATATACATGCGTGAATTTGTACAAAATTATATTACGTCATACCTATATATACCAAAAGTCAATATTTTAACTTTAATTAAATTATATCTTAACATTAGTCGATCAAGCAATATTGGTATTAACAGAATATGAATTGTCGAATTCTAAAGTTTTAAAATTAGGGATGTATACTTATATACAGCATACTACATGTAGACGCATAGAGTATTGTTTATTTTTTGATACTTAGTTTGTTTTAACTTGTTGGCCAAATGAACACTAAATGCAGAAAATGCTTTTATACAGTTAAACTAGAAAAAAATGTAAAACAAAAGTATTCACTAACCGAATAGTTTCTGGTATTATAAATACTATAGTTTTCTGTAAACTTGTATACTTAAGTAGCTAGGAATACTTGTATATTCATAATACAAGATGGAAGTTTAATTAATTTGTGCTTTAACCGATTTTACTAAAAATAATATAATTAGAATTAAGAAAAAGTTATACGTTGTTTTTTCATAAAAAAATCGTATAACCTATACATTTTAATATATTATATAGTATTTATTATTGCAATAAAATCGTTTTAGACACATTACACCCTTTAGATTTTACATAATTATAAAAAAAAAAAAATCAATTCATCTAAAAGTTTTTAAGTTATAGGTTAATCAGATAACTGCGCATTGTATAAACAAATAATTTTATCATATATTTAAATCTAATACACGATCACAATAAAAAGAGAAACATCGTCTATTTGTAATAGCTAAACTAGGTAACCATTAAAAAATATATTTAAGACACGGTATGTTAATATGTTTTATTAGGGACAAACGAATGATAATATGGTAATTAATGTTAATTGGGACAAAGTATAGAATTACATTGAATAGTCGTTTTCAACAAACATCATACGAATATTATTAAACAATTTCTTTATTGTTTTTCTGTATTACTCAACATTCGTAAATACTTATTACTATATAGTATATTATACTATTCAAACGGAATCATCAATTTCATGTTTTAATATTTTCATATATATATATATATACACACATAGGTATCTATACATATTATTGTTATTATTTATTGTTTTTAGATTATCAAATAGACTCCAACTTACTCATAACATTTACATGATGTATACAGAAAGTCAGAAACGAGAGAGCAAATTATTTCGATAAGATTTTGGATCGATTTATCACGTGTCATCACTTGTCCGCGGCTACACCATATAAAAACCATCAATTTTCATATGTATTATATTATATTATTATTATTATTATTATGTTGGGTTCAGCAAACAATTGATGCAATGGCCTCATTTGGGGGTGGCAAGGTGGGAATTTGTCCCTATCTGATTATATGAAATCTTTCCAATAGTTGAACCGGTTATTAGTGAATTAACACAATTATAATAATTATTTTAATTTCGAGGAAATATAATATTGTGTAAGCACTAGAAAACTCCTGTCACGATAATAATAATTAATATTTATAGTGTTTTACCTCAAATATATTGACGTGAATACTATAGTAATCTAGAAATGCTAAAAACAAAATAATCACTCTTAAATTTATCCACGATTTCGGAAAAACCTATAGAAGTTCTGTTATAGAACGGAAGGTGCCTATTTAAAAATTGTCCATTTTTTAATAAGATTCAGCAGTCGTATTTTATACTTTAATTTAAATTGTTAGATACCTATAAGAAAAATAGAAAATTCCGTCACTGAGATAGGCGCCATAATTATTTAGCTTCTCCACGTCTTTTTTTCTATTAAATGAGGTTACTTTTGCAGTCTTGTACACGTATAAAGTAATAAAGATAGAAATTGTAATGAGATAAAAATATAAGTGGAAGTTAGCTTGGAAACGTTCGTTTTGTTTTTTATTTAATTTTTTTTTTTTATAAAGTTATATGGACCGGCTAAAATTTTTACCCCTCCTGTTAAAAATTGAAATGACGCCTCTGAATTGATGCTTATAAATGTATTGCGTTTACAAGAATCGGTTCTCCCCCACGCCGCGAGAGAATTTTCCGCGTGATCAGTATTCGCGTTATGCACATAATATTATTATGAATTTGAGAAAAACAATATACTGTACACTATGCAAGTATAGGTACTATAATGCTGCACACCAAGAGGTACGACCACTCTATAAAAATTGTAATAATTGCTCTTCTAATACATACGTATTTCCTAATTGCATAACAAATTGTTTGAAGCAAAACACTGTCGTCTACTTGGTTTACAGTGCGTACTATAAATTCGAATATATATGTTGCATTGGTTTAAACTTTAAAGTTAAGTTGTATAAATAAATAAGTATTTTTTTTTATCGCAACGAGTTTATTCCCTGTAGGAGTTTGTGATCTCTCTCTACTATTTAAAAAACTTTTTCTTTAAATATTAGTCTCTATAATTTCTCTATATACCTACAACCCTCACGCGAGTTACGCTCTTTCACATTGTTTAGTACGCTCCCCTTTTGTATTTATAGTTGGTTCCCGTGTTGATCCTCATTGTACATCTGGCGGTTTTTTTATATACACATATAATACCGGCTTTTATTATTTCCTTTAGTTAATTTTACAAATTTTTCGACGAGGTAGCAATCTACAATTTATTTTTATTAGATCAATACGTTGAATAATAAATTTTTTATGGTATAAGCAAAACAATAATTTTAAAAATATTCTGGAAAACAAATTAAAGCAAGTCTGGGTACCCTGCTACTATTTAATTAGAAAAAATTAATACCTAGTCAATTACAATATTTTAATATTTTATATAAATTAAAAATGACGCATTATATTATATTAGGTACATTAAGTGCATTCATTTATTGTCAGTTGATATACTACCCATTATTGTTTTATACGGTTTAAACCAATTTGTATTTTTATATCGAAAATTAAAAACAAATGCAACACTATAAGCTAAAGGTAAACGCGTATAGTTTGTGAGATTATATAGTATTTAGGATTCATCAAAGATAATATCATTATTTGTGTTGATTTTTGCTTTCGTTAAAAGGGGTCAAAAAGTGTCATTGACCGTAATGCAGCTCATCTATTATTTGCGGGTGACTCATGATGAGTTATAATTTATACATATATTACATTTAAAACTTTAAATTTAATGTTTTTGTGTTAATGCGTTTTAACGAGTGCACAATATTATATTGTGAATAATATACCTAATAATGTCTATTTATAATTTTAATTCAAAAAAGTTGCACAAAAATATGAAACAAATTACTGCGTTACTATTCTCATTCGCTTGTATAGAGCGGCGTTTTTTATTCGTGATAATTTATACACAGTATACT